>CM074721.1:534032727-534127727 GCA_037306005.1 Rhinophrynus dorsalis | reverse complement strand
GAGAATTTGGGACGTGGGGACATCTAGCAGAGCTGTGCCTGAAATAGCCTTGTGCCGCAGAGGGCAGTAGTGGTTGCAACAACTCAAACTTTAATATGTAATATCGCTTAAGGTCTATAAGTGCCTGTATGTTTTCTCCCTAGTATACATAATGTTGATCCATATAACATGCACTCTAGCTCCATGTGTCTCAATATAAAATACATTGTTGCTTAATATAACATCTCTGTGTACCATACACTATTACTCCATATAATAACTGTGTTCATTACTGCTATTGATTACTTTCACCTCTCTTTGTTTCTGGTTTCAAACGTTAAATACCTACCTTCTGTAAGAGATTGATGAGGGGTCTCCCGAGACCCTCTGGGTAATGTGGAGTATGAGCTAACTCACAGGCGTGTCCAAGTTCTGGGGGAAAAGGTGATCTTCCAGTGGCCATCGTGTAAACGATGACTGCAAAGGCCCACCAATCAACGGAGGAGTTGTACCCCTCTCGCGCAATAGTCTGCCAAAAGATCAATAAGAGAACAATTTAAAAATGTATTCACACAGGGAATGAGCCCTGGACACAGACAAACATTTACACACCCATATCTGTCACGAGGCGCAGGACACTATCTACTGGTGAGATCGCAGAAGATAACAGTCCCTGGATCCCAGATTGCAGAGGAGGCCGCAGCTGGCTGTCACAGGCGCAGGTCACTCAATCTACTGGTGAGGTCACAGTCCTTGGATCCAAGGTTACAGAAAAAAGGGATGTGCCAGTCCACCAACGACAGCCACCTAAGAAAGACGGCTGTCGTGGATGGAAAGGCAGTGGGATTCCACCGAAGAACGGGAGGCCCACCTTGGTCTTTGGAGGGGAGAACAAATGGAAGACCACATGACAGTGGAATTCCTGGAAGCCCCCTCTAAGGGAGGAAAGGGATACACCCCACCACCACTGAGACCCCTAACTGAGACCCGGCTGGTAGACTGCGGAGACCCCCCCCCCAGGACCCCCACCAGGACAGGCAAGAGACTAACCGGGAGCAAAAACCCCTGTCCCCAAGGCAGAAGGGCGAACAGCAGGACCAGAGGCACCCCACCCACCCCCACTACCACCCTATCCCAAAAAGAACAAGGGCAGGAGGATAGAGAGGAGCCCCAGGCCTACCCCCAATGGGACACCCGCCTACCCAGAGGGAACAAGAGAGGAACTCAGTAAGTGGATCACTTACCCAACAGATCTCTCAGAACAGGAGCCAGGACCCGCAGACGGGAAAAATCTCAGGAGCAGTTGGCTAGGAGAGGCCCTGGAGACAAGGGAACTCCAGGCCTGGACGCAAGGCTGCAAGGCCCCCAAACCCAAAGCCCCCACCCCAGGGACCGGCAGCGTCAGTCCAGGAGAGGCACAGTCCAACCCTGCAACAGGGAGGGGAAGGACTGCCGATCTCGTGTGGCGCCACCGGATCGCCGGAAGAAACAGGCCTCAGGTCCAGAGCCCCACCAAAAGACACCTAGGGAGCGCACCGCCCGGCCAACAGAACGGACAGCCAACCCACCCGTCAGACCTGCAGTGCGGGTGGAATGAAGGGCGGGCCTAAAGGAGGCCGCAGCAGGTAGTCAGGCGGTGGGGACCCCGGAATGCCTCTGGGCCCGCGGACCAACAAACAGGAAGGGGATAGGCACGGAGGCGGACTCCCGCCAACAGACCAAGCAGGAAGGCGCCTGCAGGCGGCAAGCCGCCAGCCGGAAGGAGACGCAGACAGTCCAACCCGGAAGCCGAGAGGAGTGGAAACCACGGACAGACCAGAATAATCGGGCAGCACAGGTAAGGCTCACCAGACTTATATAGGAGAATTCAGGAACGGAGACGAGGGCGTGACAATATCTAAGCACACACACACTCACACACCATACCTAAACAGACACAAACACACACAAATACACACACACATACTCACACACCATACCTAAACAGACACACACACACAAACACTCATTCATGTGAATACACACACCCACAAACATCGACCCCAACCTAAACAGATGCACACACGCATTCACACAAACATGCACATGCAAACACGCACAGACATAAGTGATCACACAGACACATACATACATTCACCTACACAAACATAGCACACACCAATACCTACACACCCATACAGACACAAGACCCCACCACACACACACACACACACATTCCAGTTCACAATGACCTTGCCTTTCTTCTCCTTCCAGGATGAGAACAAGTATAATGTGCACAGGATATGACTCGAGACAATATAACAGAATACCATTAAATGGATATTAATGGTATAAAATGCCTTTCTGTTATTGCACTGCACAGTAATAAAGAGTCTTACTGATTCCAGTCACACTCTTTAATAGTCAATATATGCAGAATTAATTAGTTATTAAAATCCCCTCTCCCACCCTTTTCCCTGACTTCCGCTTGTTTCACTAAGATCTGGCTGACTGATCAGGTCAACCCATCCAGCAGTACCCTCACAAAGAGACTCTTGTCTCTGGGAGAATACAATGCTGGACAGGTTGCCATGGAAACATCTCTAACTAAGAGTTTCACCAAGTTCATTTTAACTAGGACATGTAAGAGAAGAGGATGAGAGAGGAATCTTATACTCTTAATATCTTGAATTAATGACTATTAAAGAGCGTGACTGGTATCACTCACTCTTTAGTACAATAAAGTGTAATAACAGATATAAATTATACCATTACTATGTCTAGCAGAATGGAATGTTTCACTAGCTGAAGAGCAGATGATAGTGTGAGATACAGTGGACTTTGGGGTAAATGTAGCAGTAATTGGACTTTTCCTGGGGAACAATGTGTTCCTCATCACTTTCTTAGTTTGCTCTCTGTTCTCCATATTTATCAAACTATGTCCCTCAGATGATACATATAAAGGAAACAATGGATAGGGTGACCACATTTCCAATCTGCCATTCTGTGACATGTGGTCACCCTAGCTCCCCAGCGCTGCAGGACTGTTTTTGTGAGTGGGAAGAACTGCACGAGAACCATCAGGAGATCCAGGTCAGTCACTGGAAAGCTGATGGATTCATCGTACTCACTCGCTAGGGTAGATGAGCAGCTGTGGTCCGACTCTCTGTGTCAGCCTCAGAAAACTAGTCAGCTCTGGTGAGAGCCTCAGCCGCGGGACTCAGTCTCACTCACAGCGCCAGCATATTGGCACCATCCCAGCTGTCGCACACACACCAGCCAGCCAAAGAAATGTATATACTATATGGTCCTCATTGGCTGGCTCAGCCAATGAGGACCATATAGCAAATACATTTCATTGGCTGGTGGTGGTGGTGCATGCTGCTGTGTAGGTAGGCTGTGGGTGCCGGCTTTGTTGGTCCATTCCGGGACTCTTTGTTGTCCCGGTGACGGGTGACCTGGGACGCAGGACACAGACTTCCAATAAGGGACAGTCCCGGGCATTCTGGGACGTGTGGTCACCCTAACAATGGAGCAATTCTAAAGCAATTAAACTGCATTATAGGAGACAAATATAACATTACTCAAATCCCCATGCAATGAAATTGGGCTTTTATCCACTTGTTTGGTAGAGAGGACTCCAACCCATTGAGAAGCAAAGTGTTTGTGTCCTTTCTAGCATTCAGGGGTTAATAATTCTATTTAAATGACTGGGAATTTTGGGGATGTTTATTCATTCTCTGCAGTGCGTTTGGTTTGACCTGAATTTGCTCCACTTTGCTTCTATACATACTGCCCCATGTTTGTTGTCTGCTAAAGTCATTTTACACCTGGAATCTGATGTCATATAAATATATATATGTATTATATATATCTATCTATCTATATCTATATATATATATATATATATATATATATATATATATATATATATATATATATTAGGCAGTATAAAAAGTCTGCCTAGTAACCAACATAAGAGATACAACACTGTGCTCTACTTCTCCCTATGATGTCACAAGGGATTTCTCCTCTGATCTCATCTTGTCTAATAAACATTCCAAGATGAGAATGAAGAAGACAATGATTATTTTCTTACCTCTGGTGCCATAAATCCCCTGGTTCCAGCGTAGCTGTCTCTTATTATGCTGTTTCCGAAGACGTTATCCAGGGACATGCCAAAATCAGCAATCATCACGTGTCCAGCAGAGTCCAGTAGGATGTTACATGGCTTTAGGTCCCTGTGAAGAGGCATATTGTTATATGTTAGACAAGAAGCTTTGTCCATTTGTTAGACGAGGAGCTTCACCTGTCTATGTGTTAGATAAAGAGCTTTACCTGTCTATGTGTTAGATAAGGAGATGAACCTGTCTGTGTTGGATAAGGAGATGCACCTGTCCATGTGTTAGATATGGAGATGTACCTGTCTATGTGTTAGATAAAGAGCTTTACCTGTCTGTGTGTTAGATAAGGAGATGCACCTGTCTGTGTTGGATAAGGAGATGCACCTGTCCATGTGTTAGATAAGGAGATGTAACTGTCTATGTGTTAAAGAACTTTACCTATGTGTTAGATAAGGAGATACACCTGTCTGTGTGTTAGATAAGGAGATGCACCTGTCTGTGTTAGATAAAGAGCTTTACCTGTCCATGTGTTAGATAAGGAGATGTATCTGTCTGTGTGTTAGATAAGGAGATGCACCTGTCTATGTGTTAGATAAGGAGATGTACCTGTCTGTGTGTTAGATAAGGAGATGCACCTGTCTATGTGTTGGATAAGTAGATGCACCTGTCTATGTGTTAGATAAAGAGCTTTACCTGTCCATGTGTTAGATAAGGAGATGTACCTGTCCATGTGTTAGATAAGGAGATTCACCTGTCTATGTGTTAGATAATGAGATGCTCCTGTCTGTGTGTTAGATGAGGATCTTCACCTGGCTATGTGTTAGATAAGGAGCTTCACCTGTCTATGTGTTAGATAAGGAGCTTCACCTGTCCACGTGTTAGATAAGGAGCTTCACCTGTCTATGTGTTAGATGAGGAGCTTCACTTGTCAATGTGTTAGATGAGGAGCTCCATCTCTATGTGTTAGATAAGGAGCTTCATCTGTCCATGTGTTAGATAATGAGATGCTCCTGTCTGTGTGTTAGATGAGGATCTTCACCTGGCTATGTGTTAGATAAGGAGCACCATCTGTCTCTGTCTATGTGTTAGAAAAGGAAGGGATGCACAGCTCACTCCTCAAAATCCTTTTCCAATCTATATTGTTTGTGTTTCTCCAGTTAAGAGGTAAGTAATGAATGAGGACTTTTCTCTAGGACTCTAACTGCACTTTTGTATTGAAAGGAGAAGTCATTGAAGCTTCTTACCATCACATCTGAGCTTCACTCCTACAATGTTTACACTGGATTGGGAAGTCTGATATTTTCTTTATCCTTTAAAATTGGTGCATTTCAGTGGATATTTAATATAGGGCGATGTTTGTATTGAATATATTATATTATATTTGTTTTGGTAGCTATTGTGTGTAATCATTATGACATATGTACTTTAAGATTATACGCCCTGGTCGAAGATTATAAAGAGGTCAGGAAGAGGGTAGTAGACAACAGTGATCAAAGAGAAAAAATATGAGGTTGAAACTGTACATAATGTATTATGTAGGTAATAAGATAATAGTATTATTTACCTGTGGACAATCCCATTTGAATGCAGGAACTTGATGCCACATACCAATTCTGCTGCAAAGAATCTAAGGTCAGAGAAAAAATGATTAACAGCCTGAAAGGTGAATACTAAAAATATATGACAACACAACAGAATCCCAACCGTAATTGTTCCCTATGATCCTCCCACTCTTCAGTTTTAAACTCTATTTATGGGATGTAGTAGCATCCTAAACATTCCTTCCTTCCTCTGTCCTATAGTGCCCTCCTCTCCTTCTTCATTTATCATACTGTTCCCTCCTCTCATACACTTGCCAGTCCTTGCTTTCTTTCTCTTCTTTCTCTCTCTCATTCTCTCTCTGTCTCATCTTATCTCTCTCTCTCTCTCTCCCTTTTACTCTTTCTTATATAGAGATGGAGAAGGTCCAAAGCTAGTAAATGGTTTAAAGGAGCAGTAAACTTTTTTATGAAAAAATATATATTGTAGGGCTTTTCCTATTGAGTAAAATAAGGGTACTCCCACTGCCGAGAGATTTATATTTCCAGAGATATTACAGTTTAAACCCATGTTTTTTGCATTAGCAGTGTCCTCTAGTGATCAAATTCTAATTGGATTTCCTGTTAGATTCTAATGGAGAGGAAAGTCAGAAAAGTCAGAGACATACAGTTCTCATAGAATGTGATAGAAACTGCCTGTCACTTCCTGTCAGAACTATCAGGAAGTAAACACAGTAAATTGACTTCCTGTCAGTGAGAACTATCAGGAAGTAAACACAGTAAATTCACTTCCTGGTTATTTAAACTGCTACAAATTTTGAATAAAACATCTGACAGCGGTGGGAGTGACCTTGTTTTATTCAGCAGGAAATGCTCTCTAAAATATGTGTTTTCATAAAAAAAGTTTACTGCTCCTTTAATTCCCACCAACACAGAGGAAAGTTGCCGAAATTTGTCACTACAGCTTGACAGTGACCAAATGGCCCTGGGCCTGTGTTTGGATTGTGTCACAATTAATCTGGACCATCCCTCATGTACAGTGCCTTTAACCTTCCTATATCCCTGTCGGCTTCCATGTTTATGGGTCATACCGTGTTGTAGCAATGTCCAGTCTTCCACGTGATTTAATATACTGGGCCAAAGTTCCTCCCTCAGCGTATTGCAGCACAAAGAATAGATGATCCTGTATCATAAGAATGACAGAAAAGAGATTACAATAAAGACGTGGACCTTTCTTAGAAAAGGGTCAACAGAACCCAAGTGCATCTTTGTATATAGTTTACACATTGCAGTGAAGCCTGCCTTATTTTCTATTTATAATTTTATATATGAGATAATGTAAAACTCACAGCTTCCAAGTCTTAATACTGAACACATCACGCAGATACCCATATTTTTATTATACTTCCTTCACCCATTTCTATACCATTTTATTGCCAGAGGATTAGGCTTCATATTGCAGAGCAATGGTGTCCTCACGTCTCTGGCACACAAAAGAATAGATAGCCATTTATGTACCTGAATCATCAGGTGGTGGTGGAGTAATTTCTTCCCCTATCAAGGGGCAGAGAGAGAGATTCAAATATCCTTTTCAGAGACAATATCCAATAACCTTAGGGTCAACAGATCATATCAATTATTTTCCCATTTTAAAGTGGTGGGAATAGGGAAGGGTTGTTAATCATTGGGAGAGCCCTGGCACTGTTTAGGACTCTATCTAGGGCTGGATTTACATCTCAGGAGCCTGTAGGCACAGAAATCTGAAGCCCCCCCCCCATTGGCCATCTGCACTGGACACTTCCACAATGCTCCTAATCTCCACATTGCCCCCATTATCTCCATATTGCTCTCACATTGCCCCATCAGCTCCAACTTGCCCCCCATCAGCTCCACATTGCCCCCATCATCTCCATATTGCCCTCAAATTGCCTCCACCATCTCCACATTGCCCCCCATCAGCTCCACATTGCCCCCATCATCTCCATATTGCCCTCAAATTGCCTCCACCATCTCCACATTGCCCCCCATCAGCTCCACATTGCCCCCCATCAGCTCCACATTGCCCCCATCATCTCCATATTGCCATCACATTGCCTCCACCATCTCCAACTTGCCCCCATCAGCTCCACATTTCCCCAACCATCTCCATATTGTCCTCACATTGCCCCCATCAGCTCCAACTTGCCCCCCATCAGCTCCATGTTACCCTCACATTACCCTACATCTCCAAATTGCCCCCCATCAGCTCCACATTGCCCCCACCATCTCCAAATTGCCCCAAACCAGCTGTACATTGCCCCCACCATCTCCATGTTGCCCTCACATTGCTCCCCTTCGGCTCGAACTTGCCCTCACCATCTCCATGTTGCCCTCACATTGCCTGCCTCCCTCCCATTGTCCGTTTCCTACCTCCCTGGCAGGAGATCTGTCGTCTGTGCCTCCTTTAGCACAGTCAGTCCTGTAGTTGCTGAAGCTCCCACGCGGTCTCCTATTCAGGAATGCAGAGCGCTGGGAGATGATGTCATCTCCCAGCGCTCTGCATTCCTAAAGAGCCGACGAGGGAGCTCAGCACTTACAGGACTGTGCCAAAGGAGGCACAGACCTGTCCTGCCAGGGAGGTAGGAAATAGACAATGGGGGGGGGGGGCAATGTGTGGGCGACATGGAGTGGGCGCCGGCGCAGCCAGCGAGGTGGCTAGTTTTTTTTTTTTTTTTTTAAAGAATAAAAAAAAAGAATCCCATTGGCAGGTGCCCCTCGGTGGCGTGAGCCTGTAGGCAGGTGCCTACTTTGCCATATGGCAAAGTAGGCCCTGACTCTATCTGTGCATATATACATATATATTGCTCTGTGTACCTCTCTGGCAGCCAAAGGGTTAATTGAAAGCAGCTGTGTCATATCAGCACCTTTCTGGTTAATTGAAAAAAAACCCTGGGAGATCACTAGTCTGTGTACAATCATTTCCAAATTACAAATCCTATGTGGACATTTTATACATTGCCTAGGGTGACCATATTTCCATTCTGCCATTCCGGGACATGTGGTCACCCTAGTCCCGCGGCTGAGGCTTCCGCCGGCTCTGACCATCTTTCTGAGGCTGACACAGAGTAAGAGTTCCCAGTGGGAACAGCCTCAGAAAGATGGTCAGAGCAGGCGGGAGCCTCAGCCGCGGGTCTCACTTGCAGCACCAGCATACCTGCTCCATCCCAGCTGTCTCACATGCACCAGTTCAGCTAGCCAATGAAATGTATTTGCTATATGGTCTCATTGGCTGGCTCAGCCAGCCAATGAGGACCATATAGCAAATACATTTCAATGGCTGGCTGGACTGGTGCGTGTTGCTCCATTCCGGGACTCTTTGTTGTCCCGGTGGGGGGTGACCCGGGAGGCAGGACAGAAGACCCCCAATAAGGGACAGTTCCGGGACATGTGGTCACCCTAACATTGCCGGTCACTCTGTTAGTGAGTTGGTTACCTCTGTCTGGAAGGCTGCGTCGGCACGGCTCAGGAACGGGCAAGCGTTGGCCATCCTCAGCACTCGCTGCTCAGTCATCACTAAGGAAGGCATACGTATGATCTTCCTCTTCTTAATGATTTTAATTGCGGCCTTTTCCTCTGTGTTCTTTATCGTAGCCAGCATAACCTAGAGCACAGGAGAGAGATGGTCCTTCAGGTTAGAGGTTTCGCTTGGTTTATTTGGAGAAAGTATATTTAGGCCTCTGCCTGCCACATTAGGGTTTGGGAAATGTTAATACGTGTAGAATAGAGAGATGGTGAGATTAGGTGTTGGGAATCATTTGGAAAAGGTTATACAGCCCTGGGCAACCTGTTACCTATCATCAGGATATCAGTTTCACTGGGGAGCAAGGAGACTTAAAGGGATAGTAATACTTCGTTTTAACTTTATTTTATTTTGTAGGCATTAAAAAAACACGAAGAACGATATAAGTCTTATCTCTCAAACCTTTATGGTTTGAGAGATATTCACAAGCAAAGTTTCCCCTCCCGCCCCTTTTACCTAGTGTAAGCCATCTCTTCTCAGATGTGGAATCCAGTCCATAGACCAGACAGATAACAGAAGGGGACAATCTTCTTCCTATGAGAACAATGAAAGCCCTCCCCCCCTCGACAAGTTTTTCAGCTTTTTCCTTATCTTAATTGAAGATTGTCCCTCTCTGCAGTCTACCTGGGCACCTCCCTTCTGATCTGGCTGTTCGGGGGGGGGATACTTTGCTTGTGAATATCTCTTAAACCATAAAGGTCTGAGAGATAAGACTTATATCATTCTTCATGATTTTTTAATGCCTACAAAATAAAATAAAGATAAAATGAAGTATTACTATCCCTTTAAAGATATTAACATCTTTAATATGTTAAACAGTCGCTTTATTACAAATAGGAGATTGTGAAAGAGCTTTCAAACTCATCTATCTTCATGTGAGCCATTTTATTTAAAGTGACAGTAATGTCCCATAAAAAATTCCTATAGTTTTGTAGAGGTTAAAAAAATAAACGATATGCCACAAATCCTATGTCTCAAACCGCTATGGTCTGAGAGATATCCTCCGCTAAAGTTCCCCTTCTCCTGATGTCAGCTGTAAAGGTGACAGAAGGAGATACGTGTCGGCCAACACGAGGAGGCGCTTCAGCAGAGCCGCAATAGAGTGATTTAAAAAGAAATACTTCTTTGGAACGGTCTGAAAATTGTGCTTGCAAACCAGGCACACTTTGTAGACCTTTCCAAAGAAGTATTTCTTTTTAAATCGCGTTATTGCGGCTTTGCTGAAGAGCCGCCTGTTGGTCCCTGGACCAGGAACTCCTGCTGTCAACTTACAGCTGACGTCAGGGGAAGGGGAGGGGAACTTTAACGGAGGATATCTCTCAAACCATAAAGGTTTGAGAGATAGGATTTGCGGCATATTATTTATTTTTTAATCTCTACAAAGCGCTAAGCATTTTTTATGGGACATTACTGTCCCTCTAACAATAGTGTGAGGGGGCGGATTGTCCTATCGGGGGATCGGGCATCACCTGGTGGGCTGCCCAGTCATGGGCCTGTAGGGAGATCATTTGATCTCACCTCTCCAGCCCACAGCTCTGTAGATGTGAGAGACAACTCACTCACCCAGGAAGCAGTGAAGAGACTGGGTCCTGTGCTCTGTAATTGTCCCGCCCCCAAGGCTGACTTAGCTGTCTATGCTCTGCCTGCAGTGTGTGTCCTATGCAGTGCATGGTTAGCAAGCAGAGCTTCTGAGTCCCAAATGCCTAGCAGTTTAAATTGGTATGATTCAATTCTTCCTAACTAACTGTACACATTGCTGGAGATGCTTAATTCATCATCTCTTAACCCTTTAACACCCTGTATGCTTTAGGGAAGTATAAATTATCAGTTATTAACCCTTTGCATTTCAGAGAGGATTACTACAATATTCTGTTATTAACCCATTGGATTCATCATATGTGCATTACCTCACTGATTAACCCCTTGCATGCTAGAGAGGCATAATTCATCAGTAACTGACCCCTTGTATGCCACAAAGGTGAATAAAGGTGTTAGTTACTGATGAATTATGCCTATTTAGCGCACAAAGGGTTACTCATTGAGGTACACATTCCTGTGCAATGTGTTGTGCACCTATGAGACATTCAATGGGTTAATGGCAGAACACATTACTGTATACCTGTCTGACATGCAAGGGGTTTATAATTGATAATTTATTGCATACAGTAGGGTAAGGGGTTAATAGATGAGCATTTATACATCTTTAGCAAAGTGATGTATGCGCGGGGGAGTAATAGGCTGGAGCAGGAGGACAGAGTGGGGAAAAACAGTTGTATTTAACCCTCTGAGTGCCAGAGGAGTGCACGGTGCATTGCTGAGCAATGCACTGTGTAAACCCCACCCCACCCCACTTGAGGAATTTTATTATATGCATACAGATTAAAATACCAGCTAGTGGGCCAGTTAAATAAAAAAATCCCCTGGGCCGGTACTGCACCACAATCTGCTCCTGATAGTGTGTGACATATTTTGCTTTATTAATTGATCAGTGTATTAAAATTAGACAGTACTGGTTGACATGGAGTTAATGAAGCTTGTGCATAATCTAGCAAAAAGAAATTCAAAAGGGTAAAAAACATACAATGTTTACCTGGAAGGGTTAAAAACATCAGGAAACGGGTACTCACATGTACTGACAAATATCTCACCAAATAGTCTAATGTCTTTCATGTGTGAACTGAACTTACTCATAGATTCAGACCTGTACTAGTAAGATAGTTCACATGAGAAACAAGTTCATATCCTTTGTTTGCCTCATGTTATTATCCCTTCTGCAATAAACTTGTATATTTTAAAGCGGAACTTTCACCTAAACACATGTTTGCATTAATCCACGTACATTACCGATTCAAACTGTGCTGTGTTTTGGTTTAAAAAAGAAAAACGCAATAGAAATTAAGTTTGAGGGTTTACCTTTTCCCTCTTGACATATTCTCATTCTGATCGGCACAATTTGTGCCGATGAGAATACATAACAGATCCTCCACCCAGCTGGTCTGTCAGAAAGCTGGAGAACTCTCATTGATAGAGATCGATATCTAGCCAATGAGAGTACTCCAGCTTACTGACAGACCAGCGGGGAGGAGGAGCTCCTGTATTCTCATCGGCAAGATGGTGCTGATCAGAATGAGGAGAAGAGGGATAAAGTTAACCCTCAAACTTAATTTCTATTGCGTTTTTTTTTAAAACCAAAACCCAGCACAGTTTGAATCGGTAATGTACGTGGATTAAAGCAAACATGTGTTTAGGTGAAAGTTCCGCTTTAACCATTTTGGTTCTGTCTTTGCGAGAGTGTGAGCAAATTTTCTCTCCTATTCATACATGAAGGTGTGGACTGCCTATTGCTCAGCACTTTTGCTGCTGGATCTCTTGGGTAGTCAGTTTACTTCCTTTAATATTGTTGTGAATTAGCGTGACAACCAGAGCTGCTTTTCCTGTTCTCCCCATGCCAACTGTCCCTCCAGCCAGAACTGATAAATAATGCTAAATATCTCTGGTACAAAAAAATTGCTATAATCGATTTGTTACAAATTGATAATTTAACTTTCAAAATCAGTCCATCAGGGCTATATGGGTGCATAGTAAATTGGGAATCTTAACCCTTTATGGAAAGGAGGGATGTACAGAGCATTATTTCACAATGTGTTGCGCATCCTCTTGTCCTTAAAGCGTTAACATGTTTTATGGGATAAAACTTCTGCTACACATGTTATAGGGGCAGAAAAAGCTAAGTTTTTAACATTTAACATTTAATTGCCTAGTATCATGTAGTACATGTAGGAGTGAAAGTCCTTTGGCTTGTTTAGGAAGGAGATCACTTACCTTTCCATATCCACCACGTCCAAGTTCATGGTAGAATGTAAAGTTGTCCAGAGTCAGGGGCTCCTCCGTGGTTGTCGTGGAGGTTTCAGCCTCGTTACTTTCTCCTTGTGGTGTAAAGAAAGATCTTGTTTAACATTCATAAAGAAAACTTCTTGGGTTTATATTAAATCACACTCTATGCACACAGCATTATTCTCACAGATAAATACATGATCTTCCACACTGCATATTTATATGTGTGAACTGGGCGTCATTCAGTGTGTAATGGAAAACGGATCACACACGGGTGGTATTCTTTTGAAAGGTCGCCCACTATTGGGCGACAAAGAAAACAGTGCTTTAAGCATGTCGCCGCAATGAAAAGGGCGATATCAGAATCTCACCATTATCAAAAGGGCAAGACTATGATATTGTCGGCTTAAGCGTCGCACATTTTAATAGTTTACTTTGAAAATGTAACCTACACGTGGCACATGTGATTTACTACAACAATGTTTTTAATGAAATTATGCAATACTTCTCTTACAAGAATCACCATCCAACCACTGCTAGTGCTTACACCCAAACCCTTTGATGATCGTGAGAGGGGTACACTTGCTCTGGAACCACTCTTGCGCTCAAAGGGTTAACATACATGAGTGTAACCACTAGCAGTGGTTGGATGTGTGATCCCTACACGCACAGTAAGAGCGATATTGAGTCGTGTAATTAAAAACATTCTTGTACTGAATCACGTGTGCAGCGTGTAGGTTATCATTTTCAATGTAAAATTAAAAATCAAAATTGAGATGCTTAAGCCGCGATATCAGAATCTCGCCCTTTTGATGCAGGTGAGATTCTGATATCGCTCTTTTCATTGCTGCAACATGTTTAATGCACTGTTTTCTTTGTCACCCAATAGTGGGAGACATTTTGACAGTGAACCCACATGGGTATAGATGTTTCTAGAACATTCTACTTGTACTTTTATTAATGGATATATTTCAACAGGGGTAGTCAATTGCTGGACCTTCAGCTGTTCGGACTACAATTCCCATCATCCTCATTCAGCCCTTGTAGTCCCAGAAAGCTGAAAGTCCAAGAAGTGACTACCAGTGAATTAGTACAAGTGGAGAGATCTACGTCCTTCAGGTGAATCCAGCCATGGGCCATATTCATCAAGACAAAGAGGAGCAATTCTGGAGGAATTTAATTACACCATAGGGATGAAAAGAAAGTTCATATTGATTTAAATGGGACTTTTAACCCCTTCAACATAATAGAGGTCTCAAAATGCACTTCTTCTCAATGTATTGGAGACCTCTAGAATTTATGTCAATGGAAATTTTAGGATTTTGGTATTTTTTCCCCTCTGTTACAATTGGTTTGCTCCAGAATTCCATCAAATTACTTAAAGGGATAGTATGACCATAAATCTCCATAGGATGGTGTAGCAACAGCGCCACTATACAATTTCAGGCCACTGTGATATTGCACCTAAAAAATTAAACTTTGAAAATTAATAACTTTTGAATGAAACACCTTTCAGCAGTGGGAGTGCCCTTGTTTTACTCAGGGGGATAAACTCTATAACATATTTTTTTTTACATTTTACGTATTACTATCCCTTTAATCAAAATATTTTCAAAGAAAATGGCCCAGTAGAAACGGCCCAAGGAAATGGCCCAATAGAAATGGCCCAGTAGAGGCCTGTGATGTCACAGTAGATAATGTCACCTTCACGTAGTGGTGCAATTCCTACAGTAGACAAGGTGGAGAGCTGGGCCCAAGACTAATATATCATTATGATAACAAGATGTGATTGTTACAATACAATACAACTATCCTGATTTATCATTCATCTTTGTCAGACATAAAATATAAAACATAAAGCTCGAGACGTACCATGTTCAGGTGCAGGCTCAGGTGCAGCCTCATTTTCATGAGGCCTAATGTGGCGCTGCATCCAGGAGCGAACTCTCTGGATCCCATGGCGTATGGCCCTAACAGGGCGTCTACGCGCCAGCCATTTCCGAATCCCGCGAAAGCAGTTTACGCAGGCTCCTGTAAGTGTCAGGAAAAAAAACAAAAAAAGCACTCATGTCTCAGAACCAGAACTAAGATGTGCTTCTACTATATACTGTAAGCCTTTGTGATTTGGGGTTTTCTATATATAATGACTAAATATCACTCAGGTATAAAGCGTAAGTAGAAATATCAAAAATGGATTCCATGTGACTGCAAGAATCAGCAGTATTTGTTATGTAAGTCTCTCACCAGTCACTAAAGCTTATAAGTGATCAATATACACAGGAATACATATACCTACATACATCCATATAGATACATACATATACACACACACACACGTACATCTACACACTCATATATACACCAATACACACATATACATCTACATAGACACAAACATATACCTCCACAATCCCCTACAAGCGTACACACACAATCATACACACACATATGCATACACCTACACACACACATACTCCTGCACACTAACACACTCACAAACACACATGTACACCAACATGAATACATTTATGCACATATACATTCACACACAGCTACACATGCACATTTAAACACACACATACACACAGGCCTACACATACACTCACAGGCATACACCTACACACACAAACGCACGTACACACTCTTATACACCAATACACACATATACACTTACACAGACACATATATTTACACACACACACACATATGCATACACCTATACACACATATGCATACAAACACACTCACAAATGCACATATACATCCACATACATCTACACACATGTATACATACATACATATGGATACACCTACAAATACACACACACACATACATACACATACATCTACACACATATATACATACATTATTATTATTCATTTATATAACCCCCAACTAATTCTGCAGCGCTGTACAATTGGAAAGAGACATACAGCTGTATTAAATAATACAATCAAATGGGGGAGCAGAAGGATTAAAGGGCCCCCTACTCCTTAGAGCTTACAGTCTAGAAAAAGGAAGGTTGGACACAGAAGGAGTAAGTGCTATTGGGTGTAAGTGCTTCCTGCCACATGAACTGCCAGGCAGTGGGTGGGAGAGAGAAGCGCAGTGGTCCAGGGAAGAGGTGGTTCTGGGTGATAACGGTTATGGAGATAGTTGATAGGCTTCCCTGAAGAGGTGAGTTTTCAGGGAGCGTCTGAAGATCTGAAGACTGAGGGCGAGTCTGATGGGGCGGGCGAGGGAATTCTAGAGCTCAGGTGCAGAAGGGGAGAAGTCCTGTAGGCGGGAGTGGGAGAATGTGATAAGAGTTGTGGAGAGGAGCAAATTGTGCGCAGAGTGAATATGGTGAGTGGGAGACTATTTGGAAATGAGAAATGAAATATAGGGGGGGTGCAGTGTTAGAGAGGGGTCTATAAGTTAGCACCAGAATTTTTAATTTAATTCTATATGCTAATGGGAGCCAGTGTAGGGATTGGCAGAGGGGACTGGTGTTAGAGAAGCGATGAGTGAGGTGGATTAGTCTTGCAGCAGAGTTCATTATGGACTGTAGTGGGGTTAGTCTGGTGAGAGGAAGGCCAATTAGTAATGAGTTACAATAGTCAAGACGGGACATGATGAGTGTTTGGATTAGAATTTTAGTAGTGTCTTAGGTGAGAAAGGGTCAGATTCTAGAGTTGTTGCGGAGGTGGAGGTAGCATGAGATAGAGATTGACTTGAATGTGAGGAATGAAGGATAGGGCAGAGTCAAATGTGGCCCACAGTGGAGCGTGATTTCCTCCAGTGCCTTTTTGGAGGTATCGTGTTTGTCTTGTGTGCCAGGGTTGTAGTGGGGTTGTGCGTGGGTGGCATGGAGATGCAGGTGCAGCTGTGTCAAGACCTGTGTGAGAGTGCTGTTGTAGAGAGCAGTAGTTTGTTCTGGACAAGCAAGTGTGAGGATGGGGTTGAGAAGAGGTTGCAGAGATGTGGAAAATTGTTGCAGATCAAGAATATGTAGATTTCTCCACATGCTCTTGATCACGGTGGTGGGGGGGATGGATTTGCGTGGTATGATGATCCGTATGTATGTACATACATACATACGGATACACCTACATATACACACCCACTTTTATAAATGATTTACTTTACTGATGTCCTCTATCATCATCAGAACTAGCACTGTATTCAGCACTTGCTCCACATTAGATCCCCTTTTCCTTTGTGCATACGGCCCACAGTCTCACAGCAATGAACTGTGCAGGGCCTGAGGCTCCCTAGATGTGTTCCTGCCATGTGGCACATGTGGAGGGGAAAGGTGGATTACTCTCCTGCTTTATACCCAGTTTAAACCAAGAGTCCCTATTTACGTTGAGATGTTTCCTGGCTCCTTGTTCCATGATTTCCATCATGGCGTTGGTCCATGACCTCTCCTATCTCCTCTATCTTCCTCTCCTCCTCCTCCTCCTCACTCCTTGATAAGACGCTTTATATCAGCAATCAGTGATCAGTGAAAACGATCAAAATAGCGTAACTAGCAGGTTAGAAGTCCTTCTCTTCCTGAAGTTAAACACGAAATAAGCTCTTGGAACTGAGATGCTCAAATTTAAACTTCGAGTTGGAAGATATCATCATGTTTCTACTGTGATGTCATAATGCTTCTGATGTGACCCACATTCTAAGTCTTGGCCGGAGGTAGCCTATTGTGATGTCATAATGCTTCTGATGTGACCCACATTCTAAATCTTGGCTGGAGGTAGCCAATTGTGATGTCATAATGCTTCTGATGTGATCCTGTATATTTAACTAGGGAAGTATTACTATATGAACTACATATAGAGTGCAAAACAGATCCCAATAGTACACCATAAAAAGAAAAAAGAAAAAAAAGGGATCATAAACCAGCACTCAGGCATTCTGGATATGTGTGTGGGGGGGTGTATCTGGAATCGGATGGACACATGGGTCATTTGTGTGTCTTATGAGATGGTTGCTATTTGATATTACTATTTCAGTTTTATACTTTTTTTGATTAACCCTTTGAGTCCCAGAGTGGTACGGAACACATTGCTTTGCGATGCTTTCTGTACCACTCTGGCACTCAACGGGTTAAACAAGAAGCCTGAGTGCCGGTTTATGGTCCTTTTTTTTTCTTTTTTCTTTTTTATTGCTTCTGATACGACCCACATTCTTAGTCTTGGCCAGAGGAAGACTATTGTGATGTCATAATGCTTCTGATGTGAGCCACATTCGTAGTCTTGGCCAGAGGAAGACTATTGTGATGTCATAATGCTTCTGATGTGAGCCACATTCGTAGTCTTGGCCAGAGCCTTTTGTGCTGCTTCAGAGATACTAACAGTGCATGTGTTCAGGATATCTCTGCTTAAATACAAGTGGGTCAATCAGTGTCCCAGTCATTTTAAAGGTGCAGTATCACATTATAGGGAATATATATATATATATATATATATATATATATATATATATATATATATATTATATATATATATATATATATATATATATATATAAAGAGAGAGAGAGAGAGAGTATTAATAATGCTTTGTAAAGCAAAATTACTCTCACTGCTGAGAGGTGATTCATTCAAAAGTTATTCCAGCTCAGGCGTGCAATTTTTAGTGCACAAGCCTCATGGCTTGATATTTACAGCGGTCCTGGTTCTACAGCAGCCTTTGTGATGCTATTATCCCTGACGATAACTGTCCATATACTATTGTAGCAACTGCTCAACCATAACATTTCAGGCCCTGGAAGTCCTGCATCTAGAAATGCAGGTCTGCGCTGCAATAACCTTTATATAAACATCTCCCAGCTGTGGGAGAACCCTATACTGAGCAGGATAAGACGTGCAATACATATTTTTCCCATATTAAATTATATTTTCTGTTTAATTGAGTTCAAGCAGGGATATTCTGAAAACATGCAATGTTGGTATCTCATTAGGGCCAGGTCTGCATACACAGGGTCTAAGCTTGTATGTGCATGTATATATCTGCATACAAGTTTACGTCCCAATATATATGGATGCCTTGGGAGTCAAGAGTTGGAATGTAAAGTTCAGGGCTGCCCCAAAATAAAGAACCAATCACCAAGCTCCAGACACGTGCACACATAGACACCAAAGGGGGCTTGAGCACCTGCCCTTTTTGTCCAAAGTGCCCTCGTGCCCTTTTAACAAAACAAACAAAAAAAAAAGTTGCCTCGCCGCCCGAATTAACCCCCCCAACACCCAGGACAGACCTGTAGATGCTGCGCTCCCTCATCGGCTCTTTAGTATTACAGAGCGCTGGGAGATGACATCATCTCCCAGCGCTCTGCATGAAGAGAAGACCGCGCGGGAGCTACAGGTCTGTGCCAAAGGAGGCACATACAGACCTCTCCTGCCGCTGGACCACCAGGGAAGAGGTAGGAAACGGACATTGAGGGGCAATATGGATCTGATGGGGGCAACATGGAGATGATGGCAATGTAGAGGTGATGGGGCAATGTATGTGAGGGTAAGTTGGAGCTGATGGAGGGCAATATGGAGATGAAGGGGGCAATGTGAGGGTAAGTTGGAGCTGATTGGGCAATATGGAGCTGATGGGGGCAATATGGAGCTGATGGGGGCAATGTGAGGGTAAGTTGGAGCTGATTGGGCAATATGGAGCTGATGGGGGCAATATGGAGCTGATGGGGGCAATGTGAGGGTAAGTTGGAGCTGATTGGGCAATATGGAGCTGATGGGGGCAATATGGAGCTGATGGGGGCAATGTGAGGGTAAGTTGGAGCTGATTGGGCAATATGGAGCTGATGGGGGCAATATGGAGCTGATGGGGGCAATGTGAGGGTAAGTTGGAGCTGATGGTGGCAATATGGAGATGAAGGGGGCAATGTCGAGCTGGCGGGACAATGTAAGGGCAATTTGGAGATGATGGGGGGCAATGTGGAGATTAGGAGGATTGTGGAGGTGTCCAGTGGAGATGGCCAATGGGGGGGGGGGAGGGCACTTCAGATTTCTGTGCCTACAGACTCCTGATGTGTAAATTCTTTTCTTTTTTTAAATATAAATTTTGAATAAATAATTATGAGAAGTGCCCTTTTTTTCATTTGAGCCCCTGCCCCCCAAAATGTCTGTGCACGTCCCTGCCAAGCTCTTCCTGGGTGGATGGAAGTCCTGCCCCTGCAGAGCCTTACACCTAGTTACTGTATCTAATACCCATAATAGTGTGTTCATCCCTGACAGTCGCACAGTTTTGATACATGCAGCAGATCATTGTATTGCCTGGTCTGTTATTTACTATTTTGTTTATCTTTTGAGGTTAACCCTTTCATAGTGGGGACAGGTGTTCATGGGTGTTGGGGCTGGGATGATGGAGGGGTCCAATATCCTTGGATTTAATGAGGTGTCAGTCAGGGTTAAGAGGCCCTAACCTTATTGTAGATATTTCCCACTATTTTACATTTAAAGTTGTGTGTATCTTGTGATACATAATGTTACTGCCCAGGAGAGGGAGTCCTTCCTGCCCCCATCACAATGGTATTGTGTGGATCACATGGCTCCACTACCGTCCTCTCTGTTTGCACTGCTGCCTAAACCTGGAATTCTGCTGGTGTAAGAGGCGAAACCTAGGTTTCTTTCTCCACAGTCAATGGAGATTTCCTTAGACAGAGGTATGAAAGAGGTAACTCACTAGCTGGTGGTGGGCAACAGCAGAAAAGTGTTGGTGGTTGGAGGCCTTTGCGCACCATTAGATGATGGTATTGAGTGTCACAGATTATCATCAGACTGATGAGATCACAAATAACATCATCAATGACATCACAAATGACCTTGCCAACGACATCACAGGTGGCATGTCATTCACAGTTACACTACATGACAGTGACAGATCATTTTATAAGCTTTTGGGTCAGCGCTGGGTGATGTTTTGCACCCTAAAGGAAGTTATTTTAAGCCTTTGAGTGCCAGAGGCTTCCACAATGCATTGCTCTGACACGCAAAGGGTTAACTGCTTTGAAGTGATGGAGACCAAGGAGGTATCCAGAGCATCGGGTTGGATTTCTCTCTTGACACTCAAAGGGTAAAAAGGAACCGTAAACTTGTTTTTCCTGGAGCAAACCATCTGCACCAGGAGGGATAAATATAGATGTCCATTAAATAAATTGTACTTTAGAGGTCTTCAGTGCAATGAAATGAGGAATTGGGTAATTTATATTTGTCCCCTTTGTTGGTTTCCACCAAAATTTCTCCATTTACCTATAGGTAAAAGGAGGTACTGTGTTAACCCTTTGAGTGCCAGAGGGGTACGCAACTCATTTCTTTGCAATGCATTGCATACTCCTCTGGCACTCAAAGGGTTAAAGTGATGCCTTTATTGGATAGCTGAGTGTCTCTAGGATTCAGGTTTCCAAGACAACGTAGGTCTCTTCTTCAGGCCTATTTAGAGTGAAGTCTGAATACAAAGTACATGACAGGTTATACACCCATGCTTTATTTTTATATTTAGATTCCACTGGAAGTGAACCCCTTATCACCACTGTCTGTGTATATCATTCTCTGGGCTCCAGCAGAGGCATCTGTAGTTGGCTAAGTGGTACAAGATTTATTTCCCTTCTGCTCCAGTAAATTAGTGTGTAGAGAGTTTGCGACTGCAGCCAAAGATGGCTAATTCTATGAACTGTCTGGATGAAACCTCCAAACACCAGGGGGGTGCGCAACTCATTGCTTTCAAAGCATTGCATACCACTTTGGCACCAAAAGGGCTTAAAATACGTTTATTTGGTGGAATAATCCTATAATTTAATTTGCTAGGATGAGTCGCTCCCTGTGTGCGTAACACGCACATGTGCAGTACAGAGTGCCGGAAAGATGCAGTCATGCACAGTAGACAATGCCGGAAAGATGCAGTCATACACAGTAGACAATGCTGGAACGATGCAGTCATGCACAGTAGACAATGCCGGAACAATGCAGTCATGCACAGTAGACAATGCCGGAACGATGCAGTCATGCACAGTAGACAATGCTGGAACGATGCAGTCATGCACAGTAGACAATGCCAGAACGATGCAGTCATGCACAGTAGACAATGCCAGAACGATGCAGTCATGCACAGTAGACAATGCCGGAACGATGCAGTCATGCACAGTAGACAATGCCGGAACAATGCAGTCATGCACAGTAGACAATGCCGGAACGATGCAGTCATGCACAGTAGACAATGCCGGAACGATGCAGTCATGCACAGTAGACAGGGAGAAGTACCATTTTCAGCTGCACTCTTAAAGGGATAATAATGCTTCATAATAAAAGCAGCTCTAATTAATCATCATAGTATTTGGACTTTGGAGAGTGTTATTTCAATTCTGTCAGAGTTGTAGTACAAGAGTAATTGAATGATAAAGTATCCCCCTCCTGCTCCTTTTACTGATGTAACACTGCTCAGCCAGATCAGAAGGGAGGTGCCCAGGTAGACTGCAGAGAGGGACAATCTTCAATTAAGATAAGGGAAAAACCTAAAAAGCTTGTCAAGGGGGGCAGGGCTTTCATTGTTCTCATAGGAAGAAGATTGTCCCCTTCTGTTATCTGTCTGGTCTATGGACTGGATTCCACATCTGAGAAGAGATGGCTTACACTAGGTAAAAGGGGCGGGAGGGGAAACTTTGCTTGTGAGTATCTCTCAAACCATAAAGGTTTGAGAGATAAGACTTATATCGTTATTCATGTTTTTTTAAAGCCTACAAAATAAAATAAAGATAAAACGAAGTATTACTATCCCTTTAAGGGAGCTCTTCACCACCAGTTATTTCAGGCTGGGGGGTTGTTTATAGGAGAGGAGGTTTTGGAAACATTCTTTTTAATCTACCAGCAGTATGCAGTATTGTTCTTCTGAGATCTTATGCAGTACTTCAAGATGGGGGTTGTAGGTGACTACTAATGGCAGGCTGTTCTCTTCCTGTGCTCTTTTTGTATTCCAGGAGATATCTTCTGGGCACACTGGTAGTTCTCTGAATTTGGATGTCTGTGACGTTGGCATCATATCCATAATTGAAAAAATTTCTCTTGAGATTTTAAAAATGTTCATCATGGTCGGAAGTCTTAGAGCAAATGCAGTTATACCTTAGGGACTGGCTTTAAACAGTATAGTTTTTTGTGTGTCTTGGATGGAAACTGTCTGTCATTTGTGAGATAATTAGGCCTATCTGTTGGTATGCGGTACAGAGATGTCAGCGTGGTGTTGCTCTAATACTGATTGTGATATATAAAATATTCATTTATGTGGGTAAATGCTTGGGTTTGAGATTATTGGCGGGATGGAAAACATTGTAATTTTCATGAAATGACAAAAGTTAATCTCCGCCGGCAGACGAAATGATTAGGACATCATATATGTAGCTGCGATAGACCAGAGGCTTTATTTGGCAAATGGTGTAGAACTCCTCCTCCAAGTTTGTCATAATTAAGTTGGCATATTGTGGTGCCAGTCACGTTCCCGTTCCCATAAAGGTTTGAGATATGACACTGGAGGCAAAATGTTTCTTTTTACAAGGGCTTTAATATAGGGATTTGTAATACTGAAGTATTACTATCCCTTTAAGAAGCATATAGAAGCATCCCACCCTTTTGGAATGAGGGCCTCCAGGTGGTGTCTATTATTAGAAGGGAGACCTTGCATGATTTTTTAAAGAGCAGTGGACCAAGTACTGAATTCTGAGGGACTCCACTCATTTTTAACTATATTGGAGTATTTTCCATTTACAACCATCAATTTTCAATCCATTTACTAAGGTTACCTCTTAGACCTAATTTCCTTATTTTATACACTATCCTCCTGTGTGGCACTATACTCCCTCTCTCTCTTTGTATATATATATATATATATATATATATATATATATATATATATATACACACATGAATGGTCAAGATTAATATTTGGTGCAGTCAGTATGGCCCAAATGGATATATAAAAATAATTGCAGCATCACTCACAGGACTTATGAAAGGTGCAAATTCAAAGCTTTATTGTCACAGCTTAATCCAGGCAAGCTGGCCTTCCTCAATGTCTTGAGGAAGGCTAGCTTGCCTGGTCAAAACATTGAAAATAAATGTGAATGTTGCTGTGGTTATTTCTATACACACACACACACACACACACACACACACACATAAAATGACATCTATTGCTCATCTATACTTCATTCACTTGTATTTTTTCTGATCTTATATATTACTAGCAATATCAGTGCAGTGTTGCCCGTGTGGTTAATAATGACTGCTTTAATGAGTGGCTTGTTGAATTATCAGCGCTTAGCCCTTTCAGCTCCAAAAAGGTGTGCAGCATATTTCAAAGCACTGCGTTACTCTACTCTTCATCAATGAACTTGCATGTGCGTGTTTTGTGAACGAGCGTGTGTGGACACGTGTGTGTGTGTGAGCGTGGGCGTAAGCGTGTTTGAGAAACACCATGTGAGAACAAGCACACATGTGTGAGCAACAGCATGTGCATATTGCGTATAGTGCATTGCTTACAGGGGAGGGCTGGCCTTGGGGGCAGAGGGGCAATTGCCCCCTGGGCTGGTCACATGTCTGGGCTAATTGGCCACTGCCTCACTCAGTCTCCCAATTGCTGCTGTCAATGGAGCTACACTAGTGATACCACAGAGCTTACAACTGAAATGGAACTAAATAAATGATACCACAGAGCTACAATCCAAATAGAGCTACACTAACAGCATAACCCATTTCCCTTGTAAGCTTTATGGTATCAATCATGTTGCTGTACTTAAATTGTAAGCTATATGGTATCACTAGAGTAGCCGCATTTCAACTGTAAGCTATGTGGTCTCGTTTACCTTACTTAACAGCATTAATACCAATAGTAAAAGTAACTAAAGGGGATGGGCTGGGACACTGGGCTGGAGCGACTGAAGAAATGGGCCAGTAGATTGTATTTGCCCCCCAGGCCACAAGTTGCCAGCCCTCCCCTGATTGCTTATTACATATTATCTAATAGCATTGTGCATATTGCATTTTGCGTATACCATTTTACCTATTGCATATAGCTTATAGCATGTTGTCTAATAGCATTGTGTGTATTGCGTTTTGTGTATACCATTTTGCCTATTGCATATAGCGTATAGCATTGCGTTTTGTGTATACCATTTTGCTTATTGCATATAGCTTATAGCATGTTGTCTAATAGCATTGTGTGTGTTGTGTTTGTTGTATACCATTTTGCCTATTGCATATAGCGTATAGCATTGCATTTTGTGTATACTATTTTGCCTACTGCATATAGCTTATAGCAGTGGTTCTCAACCTTTCTAGTGCTGCGACCCTGTGATAAAATTTCCCAAGTCGCGGGGACCCCTAACAATAAAATTATTTTCGTTGCTCCTTCATTGTTGTAATTTTGCTACTGTTATGAATCGAAATATAAATATCTGATGGTTTTAGGCGACCCCTGGCAAATCGTCATTCGACCCCCAAAGGGGTCCCGACCCACAGGTTGAGAACCACTGGCTTATAGCATGTTCTATGATAGCATTGTGTGTATTGCGTTTTGTGTATACCATTTTGCCTATTGCATATAGCGTATAGCATTGCATTTTGCCTTTTGATTATAGTGGCTTTCCTACTGCATGTAGCGTTTGGCTACATCGTTTTGCTTGTAGCGCTTGGTGTATAGCATATTTTTCTTCTAGTGTTTGGTGTATAGAGCATAGCATATTGTGTATAGTGCTTGGCATATTGCTTATAGCGTATTGCGCTTTACGTACAGTGCATAGAACTTTGCATATAGTGTTTGGCGTATTGCTTTTAGAATATGTTCTGTATCATTTGGTGGATTGGTATAGCATTTTGTTTATAGGGTTTGGTGAATTGCATATAGCATTTGTAGAACTGTGTATAGCGTTTGGCGCATAACAATTGGCGACCTTTGTATAGCATTTTGCATATTGCATATTGGTGTAATGCTTATGGCAGGGCTTAAAAGTTGATGTTCTTTGCTACTAGCCAGACCACTCCAAGCCATAACATACCCACCAGGACTGAATTTCTACTCGCCAGGGCTAAATTTTCACTCGCCATTGGCTAGTGGCGAGTTGAAATTTTGAGCCCTGCTTATAGCATATGTCATATAGCGTTTGGTGAATTGTGTTTGACATATAACGTTTGGCATATAGTGTTTGGTGAATTGGGTATATCGATTGCCTTATTGCAATTGGTGTACAGTGTATAGCTCTTTGGATATAGTATATGTCATATAGCATTTGGCGAATTGTGTATAGCGTTTGGAGTATAGCATATTGCGTTTGATGTATAACGTTTGGTTATAGAGTGTTGCGCATTGTATATAGAGTTTGGCTTACAGTGTATGGCTATAGCTTTTGTCATACAGTGTTTGGTGAAATGCTTATTGCATATGTCATATAGCACTTGGTGAATTGCGTACAGCGTTTGGTGAATTGCATACAGCATTTGGCGAATTGCGTACAGCATTTGGTGAATTGTGTTTGGCGTATAGCGATTGGTGAAGAGCTTTAAACGAATTACATATAGCATTTGGCTTATAGTGTATTGCCTATTGCTTTTGGCATATTGCGTATAACATTTGACGTACCACATTTGGCGTTTGGAGTTCTGCATTTGGCGTATATCGTTTGGCCTACAGAGCTTTGCGTATAGCATTTTGTGATTGGCATTTTGTGTATAACGTTTGGCGAACTGCGTATAGTGTTTGGCATATTGCATTTGAAGAATTGGATATTGTGTTGTGCTTACGGCACGTAACATTTTGCGTATAGCATTGCAAGTATTGCATTTAGAGTGCAGCATTTTGCAGATTGCGTTGCGCAATCCCCCATGTGCACTTACCTCCCCACCATCACCACCGCCACACTTGCTCACTGCCCACTACTAGATATACCCACTTACCATACCTGGGAACTCTCCGGATTTGCCCCGGAGACTCCGGTTCTGACAGAGCTTTACCGGGTCTCCGGGGCAAAGGCAGATTCCTCCGGATGTGGAGAGTTTCTATTGAAACTCTGCCACATCCGCTTTTTTTCCCGCTGATCCTCAGTCCCCAGCCTTCTGTGTGACACCTTTAACCCTCTGAGTGCCAGAGTGGTAAGGAATGCATTGCTTTGCAATGCATTCCGTACCACTCTGGCACTCAAAGGGTTAAGTCCCCCCTCGCTCGCGGCAAGCCCCGCCCCTTTTTGACGGGATTAGCGTCATTTTTGTCACCCCCTGGTGAACAGAGGACTACCCTCCGGGTAGCCCTCAACTGGAAGTTCCCAGGTATGCCACTTACATAGCCTGAACCCTTGTCTCTCCCCCGACCTGGTTTCTCTGGCAGACACAAGTCCTCACTTACACTGACTGACCACTGGTAGTAATAGAATCACACATACACTGTTTGCTTCCCCATCCTTGTTCCACCGGTAGCCATGATCCTGGCACCCAATATGGTATGTCAACCCACAGCAGTGGGGTACCATTTTTTGTAGGCTAGCAGGAGGTTGTGTGTGTCTCTGTGTAGTGTGTGTGTCTTTGTGTAGTGTGTGTCTGTGTAGTACATGTGTGCATGTCTGTGTGGTGTGTGTCTGTGTGTTTCTGTGAAGTGTGTATATGTATGTTTGTGTGTGTTCATTGTAGGCCCTGCATCTCCATGCAGAAAAATCACACCCCCATGGATGGACCAATAGGACAGGCAGTATAGAGGAGATCTGAATAACTCCTCCTTACTACTGCCCCTGAGTGTGTTTGCCAGGCACACAGTAAACTTCTTTTATATATATATATAGATATGTAATTGTTATGGTGAGTTAGCCCTGTCTGCTTTTACTCAGCTTCAGGTTCAAGATGATGTATGCCATGATGTTATAGTTAAGATTAAACAATAAATGTGTCACTTTTTCATAGATCAAAGGGGTTCCTTTTGTTCCTCAAATAGCACTGTGGACACACCCACTGTTCTCCATAGATATGAATCTTCAGAAAGCAGTGGGTGTGTCCACAATAGAGGACCAAGGGATCCCCTTTGATGCATGAGAAAGTGACATATTTATCCTTTGATCTTAATGAGATCAACAGAGCATGCGTCACCTTGGACCTGAAGGTCTCTTGTGCAGGTAAGGTATTAATAAAATACAATTTAATCACAAAAAAGGATTTAAACTTCCGTTAAAGGTTTATTTACTTCTACCCAAATGTTTTATTGTTGGTATATTCTATTAAAGGGATAGTAATACTTCGTTTTAAATTTATTTTATTTTGTAGGCATTAAAAAAACATGAAGAATGATATAAGTCTTATCTCTCAAACCTTTATGGTTTAAGAGATATTCACAAGCAAAGTGTCCCCCTCCCGCCCCTTTTACTGATGTAACATTGCTCAGCCAGATCAGAAGGGAGGTGCCCAGGTAGACTGCAGAGAGGGACAATCTTCAATTAAGATAAGGGAAAAACCTGAAAAGCTTGTCAAGGGGGCAGGGATTTCATTGTTTTCATAGGAATAAGAGTGTCCCCTTCTGTTATCTGTCCAGTCTATGGACTGGATTCCACATCTGAGAAGAGATGACTTACACTAGGAAAAAGGGGCGGGAGGGGGAAACTTTGCTTGTGAATATCTCATAAACCATAAAGGTTTGAGAGATAAGACTTATATCATTCTTCATGTTTTTTTAATGCCTACAAAATAAAATAAAGTTAAAATGAAGTATTACTATCCCTTTAAAGTAGTTGTAACACAACACAGATGCAGTTTAACGTTGATAAATGTAAAATAATGCACTCGGAACATAAAAATATACTATTAATATACTATTAAGGGTACTGTACTGTCAGAGACAACAGAGGAAAGGGATTTGGGAGTAATTATTTCTAATGACTTAAAGGTAGGCAGACAATGTAATAAAGCGGTGGGGAATGCAAGCAGGGTACTGGGTTGTATAGCTAGGGGCATTAGTAGCAGAAAAAGGGTAGTGGTCATGCCACTCTACAGATCTCTAGTTAGACCTTACCTAGAATATTGTGTACAGTACTGGAGACCCCATCTCCAGGAGGATATAGATACTGTAGAGTATTGTGTACAGTACTGGAGACCCCATCTCCAGGAGGATATAGATACTGTAGAGTATTGTGTACAGTACTGGAGACCCCATCTCCAGGAGGATATAGATACTGTAGAGTATTGTGTACAGTACTGGAGACCCCATCTCCAGAAGGATATAGATACTGTAGAGTATTGTGTACAGTACTGGAGACCCCATCTCCAGAAGGATATAGATACTGTAGAGTATTGTGTACAGTACCGGAGACCCCATCTCCAGGAGGATATAGATACTGTAGAGTATTGTGTACAGTACCGGAGACCCCATCTCCAGGAGGATATAGATACTGTAGAGTATTGTGTACAGTACCGGAGACCCCATCTCCAGGAGGATATAGATACTGTAGAGTATTGTGTGCAGTACCGGAGACCCCATCTCCAGGAGGATATAGATACTGTAGAGTATTGTGTGCAGTACCGGAGACCCCATCTCCAGAAGGATATAGATACTGTAGAGTATTGTGTACAGTACCGGAGACCCCATCTCCAGGAGGATATAGATACTGTAGAGTATTGTGTACAGTACCGGAGACCCCATCTCCAGGAGGATATAGATACTGTAGAGTATTGTGTACAGTACTGGAGACCCCATCTCCAGGAGGATATAGATACTGTAGAGTATTGTGTACAGTACTGGAGACCCCATCTCCAGGAGGACATAGATACTGTAGAGTATTGTGTACAGTACAGGAGACCCCATCTCCAGGAGGATATAGATACTGTAGAGTATTGTGTACAGTACTGGAGACCCCATCTCCAGGAGGATATAGATACTGTAGAGTATTGTGTACAGTACTGGAGACCCCATCTCCAGGAGGATATAGATACTGTAGAGTATTGTGTACAGTACTGGAGACCCCATCTCCAGGAGGATATAGATACTGTAGAGTATTGTGTACAGTACCGGAGACCCCATCTCCAGGAGGATATAGATACTGTAGAGTATTGTGTACAGTACCGGAGACCCCATCTCCAGGAGGATATAGATACTGTAGAGTATTGTGTACAGTACCGGAGACCACATCTCCAGGAGGATATAGATACTGTAGAGTATTGTGTACAGTACCGGAGACCACATCTCCAGGAGGATATAGATACTGTAGAGTATTGTGTACAGTACCGGAGACCACATCTCCAGGAGTATATAGATACTGTAGAGTATTGTGTACAGTACCGGAGACCCCATCTCCAGGAGGATATAGATACTGTAGAGTATTGTGTACAGTACCGGAGACCCCATCTCCAGAAGGATATAGATACTGTAGAGTATTGTGTACAGTACTGGAGATCCCATCTCCAGGAGGATATAGATACTGTAGAGTATTGTGTACAGGACTGGAGACCCCATCTACAGGAGGATATAGATACTGTAGAGTATTGTGTACAGGACTGGAGACCCCATCTCCAGGAGGATATAGATACTGTAGAGTATTGTGTACAGTACTGGAGACCCCATCTCCAGAAGGATATAGATACTGTAGAGTATTGTGTACAGTACTGGAGACCCCATCTCCAGGAGGATATAGATACTGTAGAGTATTGTGTACAGTACTGGAGATCCCATCTCCAGGAGGATATAGATACTGTAGAGTATTGTGTACAGTACTGGAGACCCCATCTCCAGGAGGATATAGATACTGTAGAGTATTGTGTACAGTACAGGAGACCCCATCTCCAGAAGGATATAGATACTGTAGAGTATTGTGTACAGTACTAGAGACCCCATCTCCAGAAGGATATAGATACTCTAGAGAGAATTCAGAGAAGGGCTACTAAAATGGTGACTGGTTTACCGGAAAAGAAATATCAGGATAGACTAAAGGATCTGAACATGTATAGCTTGGAGGAGAGAAGAGAGAGAGGGGATATGATAGAAACATTCAAATACATGAAGGGATTCAACAAAGTGCAGGATGGAAGTATATTTCAAAGGAGTAAAAATGTTAGGACAAGAGGTCATAGTCTAAAAATAGAGGGACACATGTTTAGATGTATTGTAAGAAAGTTTTAGTTCACTAAAAGGGTAGTAGATAAGTGGAATAACCTACCAGCAGAAGTGGTAGCTTTTGAATAAAACATATCTTAGCAGTGGGAGTACCCTTGTTTTGCTTTGGAAGATAAACCCTACAATATATGCTTTTTTTCCCAGCATATTATTACTATTCAATTAAGTATCCCGCTTGCAATTAAAATATATTAAGTAATTGAGTAAACCTTTATTATGATAAAAAACTGCGACAAGGACACAGACGTTGCCGGGCAGTTCTTATTTCAAAGGTATGAACTGTTGTTTTTTTTAAATCAGCTGTTAGCAACAGTGCCACCTGGTGTACAGACAGCAGTTGCATTCTATGCTAGAGGTGAAACCCAGCTCCATCATTTAATAATGATTGAAAAGAGCATCCCCCAGGAGTGGTAGCGCCATTGTTTTTGGGAAAAGCCATACAATGTGCTTTTTTATGGACTCACAGTAATATTTGCTTGTTCTTTCCAGGCATCACACTTAATGGGCCATATGTAATAAGAAAAGGTAGAGCAATTTAAAGATAAAGCATCTGCACCGAGAGTAACCAACCCTGGTTCTCAAGATCTACCAACAGGGGGTGTTTTCAGTATATCTCTGAATGAGCACAGGCACACCAATTAAAGTGGCAGAGACACTAATGAGCCCACTTCCTCTCCAGCCAGGATATCCTAAACACAAATGCGCTGTTGGTAGCGCTTGAGCTCTAAGGTTGGCTACCTCTGATCTGCGCCATAGGACATATCAAAATTGTAGTGAGATCTCCAGCATTTTGCTTCGTAATGCACTGAAGGCTTCTTTAGCATTTTCCTCTACGGTGAAGTTATTTTTTTTCCCCCAAATATCTCCAGTTTTCTTAGATGTCAGCCCCAGTTATGTCTTTCCAAGATGTAACTGGAGTTCCACAATGGGAAGAGGACCAGGTGATATACCAAGGATGGTGGTCTGTAACATTGGGGTGTATTCACCAATCACCCAGTGCAGCTGCCAGTGGCTACAGTTCAGGGTATGCACCAGAGCATATATTTGCTGTAATGCATACCAGAGGGCACCCTCCACCATTGGTAAGACTTTGGTTCACTGGTTCTGAAAAAGAATATATTAGAACTAGAGAGGGTACAGTGAAGAGCTACAAAATTAATTAAAGGAATGGAGAACCTGACGTATGAGGAACAATTAGACAAACTTGGTTTATTTTCTCTAGAGAAAAGACGACTAAGAGGAGACCTTATCACATTGTACAAGTATATGAGAGGTCCATACAAGGATCTCTGCGGTGAGCTATTTATTCCAAGGCCTGATCAGGTGACCAGGGGACACCCCTTGAGATTAGAGGAAAGGAGGTTTAGACTTCAGCAGAGGAAGGGATGTTTTACAGTAAGGTCTGTTAAATTGTGGAATTCGTTGCCCAAGGAAGTGGTTATGGCAGATATAATGGATACATTCAAGAGAAGATTAAATACATTTCTTTCAAAAGGGAACATACAGAGTTATAATGTTTATCAGTAGGCAGCTCAGGAAGGTCTGATAAAGACTAACTTAATTGGTAGCAGGAAAGCTATAAAATTCTCAGTTACTGGTGTATGAGGAGAAGGTTGAACTTGATGGACTTGCGTCTTTATTTTACTATGTTTGCTATGTTACTAAAATGTCGCCCACTATTGGGCAACAAAGAAAATGGTGCCTTAAACATGTTGCCGCAATGTGTGTAGTTCACACTGAAACTGATAATTTACACGCTGTACAGTTGATTCAGTAGAAGAATGTTTTTAATGAAATGATCCAATAGCGCTCTTCCATGGATGTGTGGTGGCTGGATGTCTGATTCCTAAGCTCGCTGTGTGTAAGAGCGTTATTCGGTCATTTCATCAAACACATTCTTGTACTAAACTGCGTTTTGTCATGTATAAGTTATCATTTTCAAAGTAAATTATTAAAATGTGTGACGCTTCAGCCCTCGATTTCAGAATCTCGCCCTTTCAAGAGGATACCAAGAGTTTAACCCCTTGTGTGCTAGTGGGGTGAGCAACATATTGCATACTGTACCCCTCTGGCACCCAGAGGATTAATGCCACCAAGCCTCTTACACTTTACTCCACAAGGTGTAAAGTTACACTGTTGGCGCTGTGTCTTATTTAGTACATAACCTTAAACAAGAGGAAAGGGACCCCCTCCGAAAAAGTCCATAGAGTGCCCCATTTTCCTTTCCTTGGAACCAGTGACATTAAGGGAGAATTAACAGCATAAGCAGCTTAGTAAATTGGCATTAGGCAGGTGTAGGGATAGAAAATAATTCCAGGAGCTGTATGGCTTGGAATCATATTAATTCCTCTCAACCCCAGTATTCATGTTCCTCGGGGGTGTATGAGTCACTCAGCGCAGAGCAGATTGTTAGGTCTATCTCACTGTTACAATCAACATGTGTCTGTCAGTTTCACTCTGTAATCTTTAAAGAGACCCTACATCTCCAGAGAACAGTGGGCGTGTCCAGAATGTGGCGAACAAAGGAAATTCCTTTGATGTATGAGAAGGTGACACCTTTCGTTTGATCTTAATGGATCAGTACAAAACAAACAAACAAAAAATGTAAGGCTTTTCCTGCTGAGTACAACAAGGATTTAGCAATTGCTGGTAGTTGTCCTTTCCCAGAGATAATACAGTTCAAACAGACACAAAATGTTGGACCTGTTACTATCACATTCTATAGAGAACACAGAATGCAATAGAAAAACTGAATAGACACCAGGTGAACTGTTGCTTACAGCTTATTATATAATAAAGAATTGTTTGCACTGCAATAACTTTTGAACAAAGAAGCTCCTAACAGTGGGAGTGCTCTTGTTATGCTCAACAGATCTACAATATATATTTTTTTCATAATAAAAGTTTATTGCTATTTTAACAAGAGAGTTCTCACCATATCCTACCTCCTTTTGTGCCATTTATGAAATTTAAGAAGCAGCTAAATTGAAATTAAAAATTATTTTTAGATTTTAGCCAGATTATTGATTTTTGACATTGTTTATCAAGTATCCTGCTTGAACAATATGCTAGTTTGTCCAGCAGAAGTACTTATATAGGTAGGAGTCTATCATACAGCAGTCAGGTGTATATATATAATTACTGTGTGTAACAGAAGTACTTACCTAGGTAGGAGTCTATCATACAGCAGTCAGGTGTATCTATATAATTACTGTGTGTAACAGAAGCACTTACCTAGGTAGGAGTCTATCATACAGCAGTCAGGTGTATCTATATAATTACTGTGTGTAACAGAAGCACTTACCTAGGTAGGAGTCTATCATACAGCAGTCAGGTGTATCTATATAATTACTGTGTGTAACAGATACACTTACCTAGGTAGGAGTCCATCATACAGCAGTCAGGTGTATCTATATAATTACTGTGTGTAACAGAAGCACTTACCTAGGTAGGAGTCCATCACGCAGCAGTCAGGTGTATCTATATAATTACTGTGTATAACAGAAGCACTTACCTAAGTAGAAGTCCATTATACAGCAGTCAGGTGTATCTATATAATTACTGTGTGTAACAGAAACACTTACCTAGGTAGGAGTCCATCATACAACAGTCAGGTATATCTATATCATTACTGTGTGTAACAGAAGCACTTACCTAGGTAGGAGACCATCATACAGCAGTCAGGTATATCTATATAATTACTGGGAATAACAGAACGACTTATCTAAGTAGGAATCCATCATACAGCAGTCAGGGGTATCTATATAATTACTGTCTGTAACAGAAGTACTTACCTAGGTAGGAGTCCATCATACAGCAGTCAGGGGTATCTATATAATTACTGTCTGTAACAGATGTACTTACCAAGGTAGGAGTCCATCATACAGCAGTCAGATATATCTATATAATTACTGTGTGTAACAGAAGGACTTACCTAGGTAGGAGTCCATCATACAACAGTCAGGTGTATCTATATAATTATTGTGTTTAACAGAAGCACTTACCTAGGTAGGAGTCCATCATACAGCGGTCAGGTATAGCTATATAATTACTGTGTGTAACAGAAGCACTTACCTAGGTAGGAGTCCATCATACAACAGTCAGGTGTATCTATATAGTTATTGTGTTTAACAGAAGCACTTACCTGGGTAGGAGTCCATTATACAGCAGTCAGGTGTATCTATATAATTACTGTGTGTAACAGAAGCACTTACCTAGGTAGGAGTCCATCATACAGCAGTCAGGTATATCTGTATAATTACTGTGTGTAACAGGAATTACCTAGGTAGGAGTCCATCATACAACAGTCAGGTGTATCTATATAATTAATGTGTGTAACAAAAGGACTTACCTAGGTAGGAGTCCATTATACAGCAATGAGGTGTATCTATATAATTACTGTGTGTAACAGAAGCACTTACCAAGGTAGGAGTCCATCATACAGCAGTCAGGAGTATCTATGTAATTACTTTGTGTAACAGAAGGACTTACCTAGGTAGGAGTTCATCATACAGCAGTCAGGTGTATCTATATAATTACTGTGTGTAACAGAAGCACTTACCTAGGTAGGAGTCCATCATACAGCAGTGAGGTGTATCTATATAATTACTGTGTGTAACAGGAATTACCTAGGTAGAAGTCGATCATACAGCAGTGTTGAACCAATTATGTTGAAGGTATCCAAGGGGTTAATACAAGAGAACCACTCAGGTTGGATACCTTCACATAAATAGATAAATGACGATCTTAAATAATTTTGAGAACTTCACACAATACTAGGTATTGACACGCTACTTCACAGTAAAGAATTGATTAAATGATCAATTACGCATATTTGTGCAAAAATATATATAATTTATTTAAAGCAATATACTATAAATAAAAATGTAAACAACAATGATATAAATGAGTGACCAGCAATTACAATAAATATACAGTAACTCAAACTACAATTATCACCATTAGGATTACCAGCAATTAAAGGGTTAACCACACATAGGTATATTCAGAGATATTAAATAACAATAATTGAACTCAGCAGCATAGAAAAGGATAATTGATGCTTACAATTAATAAAATACAGTTGGCAGCAGTGTATATGAATACCTTCTGCCCCAGAAACTGTATAGACTATGTTAATTGAAGTTTAAGGTAGGTTGTCAAGGGAGCAAACTTTAATATTAAGCCAGGTCCTCTGACAATTTCCTTATACTATATATAATAACCAAATTTAGAGACTAACTGGAATAAAATCCCAGATATAGATCACTATAATTTAATTATGTACTGATTTCAAATATTGCATACCTTCTGAATAAAACATATAACTTGCAATTGATATAGTCGATAATAGATTTTACCAAGAATATACTTAGAATCAATCCAATAATATATGTCTAGACAGTATATTAAACTTCGTGCAACATATATCACAAATATGACTATAGCAGTCCTATGTAAAACCTATACTCCAAGGGTTAAATCACTAGTAAAATATAGGATGCCACACCCAAGATGGCTACTTCTTTTGTTTACTGAGATGCTTAAAAATGTTTCACTGTACAAAAGTTTAGATCCAAAACCAACCCAAAGAAATCCAAGGAACACCTCAAAGTAAATAGACAAATAGCAGTTAAAGGTTTAATAAATGATTTCAAAGAATTTCCCAGATCAAATATTAGTTATTATAACCTTTCCAGAAACACAGTATATTATTCTAGAAATATAAGAATTATATTAACTAATATATAACAAGGATCTATATATCTCGCTGCTATAACCTATTTTACTCTTATCTGGCAAAATATTACAATTTTACCAATAATAAATGAATTCTGCTTAATTTCAGAATTTCTATAGCTAATATAGATTATTATAGTAATTTAGGTTGAAAAAAGACTTGCGTACATCTAGTTCAACCTTTTCCTATTCCTGTTTACCATCGTTGATCCAAAAGAAGGCAAAACTCCCCCCTCAATTAGCAATTTAAAATTCTGCCTTCAATGGGGGGAAAAAATTCCTTCTTGATTCCAAATGGCAATCAGATTTCTCCTTGGATCAACAAGCCCTAACTAAATATTAATCCCAATACTAACATACATAGCCCTCTATGTTATGCTCTTTTAAATAAGTATCCAGGCCCCTTTTAAAGGCATCTAATGTTTTCGATAGCGCCACCTCCTCAGGAAGTGAATTCCATACCTTTATTGTCCTTACTGTAAAGAATCCCTTCCACTGCTGTAGATTAAATCTCCTTTCCTCAAGTCTAAGCGGGTGGCCCCTTGTCCTGTGTACTGTTCTGTTAATGAACAGGTCTTTGGAGAGCCCTTTGTATGGACCCTGAACATATTTATATAGTGTTATCATATCCCCTCTAAGAAGCCATTTCTCCAGTGTGTACTAGTTTAACTTTTCTACCCTTTCTTCATAACTAAAACTTTCCATTCCCCTTACTAATTTTGTAGCCCTCCTCTGCACTCTCTCTAGTTCCATAATGTCCTTTATCAATTATAATTGATCCCAAATGGCTGGCCAGTCCAATTAAGACAAATTATAAGAAAATTAGGTTTCTTCAAATATAGAAGAAATATGTAATTGATTCTGAAATTTTGCAAAATTTAAATAAGAAAATATATAGTTACCAGTCCAAGTGTTTCTTAGGATCTCCTTATCAGTCAGCCAGGAACCACAGGAAAGGAAAAACCAGCCAAGACCCAAGAGAAATAGCCCTTTTCTCTCTAAACTTGCATATTTATAATGTGAATTTACTCTAATCAAAATGTGCTCTGATTGGTTAAAGAGACATCTCATTATGCAGTGACATCATGCATATTATTATCATAATTTTTGGAAATTCTTCAAAACACTGGTAATAATGCTATATACTCTAAAGAGGTTGCTGTTACTCCACACTAAAATTCACCTTGATAATAATTCTTATCAATAGACAATAAGGTGTTCTGGTTACTGTCATTAGATAAAAAAAATGAAAATATAGCAGTAACATAGTATCATAGTAACATAGTAAATTAGGTTGAATAAAGACACAAGTCCATCAAGTTCAACCTTCTCCTCATACCCCAGTAACTGAGAATTTTATAGCTTTCCTGCTACCAATTAAGTTTGTCTTTATCAGACCTTCCTGATCTGCCTACTGATAAACAGTATAACTCTGTATGTTCCCTTTTGAAAGAAATGTATCTATCTTCTCTTAAATGTATCCATTTTATCTGCCATAACCACCTCCTTGAGCAATGAATTCCACAATTTAACAATTTTAAAAACCCTTCCTCTGCTGAAGTCTAAACCTCCTTTCCTCTAATCTCAAGGGGTGTTCCCTGGTCACCTGATCAGGCCTTGGAATAAATAGCGCACTGCAGAGATCCTTGTATTGACCTCTCATATACTTGTACAATGTGATAAGGTCTCCTCTTAGTCGTCTTTTCTTTAGAGTAAATAAACCAAGATTGTCTAGTCGTACCTCAAGTCCTCCATTCCCTTAATTAATTTTGTTGCTCTTCGCTGTACCCTCTCTAGTTCTAGTATATCCTTTTTCAGAACCGGTGCCCAAAACCGCACTGCATACTCAAGGTGAGGTCTTACCAATGATTTGTATAATGGCAAAATAATGTTATCCAATCTTTCTCCGATACCTCTTTTTATGCAATACAGGATTTTGTTTGCCTTTGCTACTGCTGTTTGACACTGGTCACTGTTTCCAAGTTTGTAGTTGACAAGGATACCCAGGTCTTTCTCTAGCAATGAGTCTCCTAAAATGATTCCATTAAGTTCATAAGTAGCTTTGGGACTGTTTCCCCCCAAATGCATGACTTTACACTCCCCCACATTAAACTTCATATTCCACATGTTTGCCCAATCTGACATCGTATGTAAGTCCCTCTGTAGAGAGAAATATCATGCTCTGAATTAGTATCATCTGCAAATATTGATATCTATTTCCAGGTCATTTCTAAACATGTTAAAAAGCAGCGGACCTAATACTGAACCCTGAGGTACTCCACTCTCCACTTTAACTGTATTGGAGAATTTTCCATTTACAACCACACACTGTTCCCTATCCTTTGACCAGCTTTGTATCCAATTGCAAAGGTTATTTCCTAGCCCCAATTTCCTTATTTTATACACCAGCCTTCTGTGTGGCACTGTATCAAATGCCTTTGCAAAGTTTAGATATACTACATCTATTGCCTTGCCATTGTCAAGGTTGCTGCTTACTTCCTCATAGAAGCTGAAAAGATTAGTTTGGCATGATCTGTTCTTCATAAAACCATGTTGATTCGTGCTAATTATCTTATTTTTTGTGTTGTAATCCTGAATATAGTCCCTTATTATCCCTTCTAGCAGTTTTCCCACTAGAGAGGTCAAACTCACAGGTCTATAATTCTCAGGTTCTGTTTTAGTTCCCTTCTTAAACAGAGGCACTTTGTTAGCTCTTCAACAATCCTGTGGCACTGAGCCTGTGGTGATAGAATCTTTAATGAGTAAATATAGGGGTTTTGCTAACACTGCACCAAGTATCTGAAGATCCCTTGGATGTATACCATCAGGACCCGGTGCTTTGTCGGTCTTAATTTTGTTCAGTCTTCCCATGACATCTTCTTGAGTTAACCCAATATCTGATAATTGTATTGTTTTATTTGTTAGTTGTGGAGGCTCTTCTACCATTCCTTGCTCCCTTGTATATACTGATGCAAAGAAAGTGTTTAAAACATCAGCCTTTTCCTTATCCTCACTAACCAACTCACCCATCTCATTTTTGAATGGTCCAATGCACTCTCTCTTAAGTTTTTTGCCATTTATGTATTTGAAAAACTTTTTTGGATTAGTCTTGCTTTCCCTTGCAATTCTTTATTTTATTTTTGCTACCCTAATTGCCTTTTTGCAATCTTTGTTGCACTCCCTGTATTTTAAGAAAGATTGTTCAGTTCCTTCAGACTTAAATAATTTGAATGCATGTTTTTTCCTTTTCCATTTCCTTCTCTACATGTGCAGTTAACCACATTGGCTGTGACTTACTTCTTTTGCATTTGTTCCCCATTGGTATATGCTGTTGGGTACATTTCTGCAACCTAAATTTGAATTCTGACCATTTTTCCTCAGTATTTTTGCCTTTAAATAAAATATCCCAGTCTATGTGTTGCATTGAAACCCTTTGAACAATTTGAAGTTAGCTTTTTTAAAATTAAGAGTTTTGGTTGAACCTATACAGTTTTGCTTTGCCAGACTAATCTCAAATGTTGTGATCACTGTTTCCCAAATGTTCTCTTACCTTAATATTGGATACCATTTCTGTGTTATTCGTTATCTCTAGATCCAATACATTGTTATTTCTTGTTGGCACTTCCAACATTTGTGACATGTAGCTTTCCCGAAGCATGCTCACAAACCTGCATCCCTTAGCACTCTGACAGGTCTCATTTTTCCAGTTGATATCTGGATAATTAAAATCTCCCATAATTATAGTATGCCCAAGCTGGGAAGCTTTCCTAATTTGCAATAGCAGTTGGGCCTCATCATTGTCATAGATATTTGGTGGTTTGTAGCAAATGCCCACCAACACCTTTTTTTTAGCTTTTACACCACATTTAGTCTCGATTTCTACCCACATGGACTCCACAATTTGGCCAGTTTCCTCACTAATATCACCCCACAAAACTGGATTTAACTCTGTTTTCAAATATAAGCACACACCTCCCCCTTTTCTATTAATCCTGTCTCTTCTAAACAGGGAACAGCCCTCTATATTTACAGTCCAGTCATGTGCATCATTCCACCATGTTTCTGTTATAAGAATTATGTCCAATTGCTCATTAACCGCCAACAATTCTAGTTCTCCTGTTTTATCTACCATTCTTCTTGCATTTGCTAGCATACAACTGATTTTGAAGTCTTTACATATATTAATCCCTACATGCCTTTTTTCTTCACCTTCATTTACTAGGAGTTCCTCCCTACTGACTAAATTTCTCCCCACACTTTCTCCACCCCCCTGGTCATTTACTTGGACCCAGTTCCTATCTGCTCTATCTACCCCATTTTTGCTATCTATACCCCCCCCCCTTTCCTCGTTTAAAAGCTCCTCCAAGCTTCCTAGCATTCTCTCCCCTAGCACAGAGGCTCCTCTACCATTTAGGTGCAATCCATCACTTCCATATAGATTGTACCCCCATTGTTGTAAAAACACAAAGGTTATTCCATTGGATATCAATCCATTACCCTAGCAGACTTTCCCACATGGGAGAATATTTTTGTCTTAGACTTTTTGTCTCCAACTGGATATCAATAATCATAAAAGTCACCTAGATATTTTTCTTTCCCATCTAGGTAAATAGAGGCCCCTTGTCCAGAAGAATGAGCTAATTTAAACACATTTTAAACACAGATTTCTAGAGAATTTGGTTTAAAAGAAAAATTAACCATTTCCTCCCCATCATGGCAATGTCTCTGACAGCAGTCACGTATATCTCTATAATTAATGTATGTAACAAAAGGACTTACCTAGGTAGGAGTCTATCATACAGCAGTCAGGTTTATCTATATAATTACTGTGTGTAACAAAAGGACTTACCTAGGTAGGAGTCCATCATACAACAGTCACATATATCTATATTATTACTGTGTATAAGCAAAGTACTTACCTAGGTAGGAGTCCATTATACAGCAGTCAGGTATATTTATATAATTATTGTGTGTAACAGAAGTCCTTTCCTAGGTAGGAGTACATCTTACAGCAGTCAGGTGTATATATATAATTACTGTGTATAACAGAAGCACTTACCTAGGTAGGAGTCCATCATACAGCAGTCAGGTATATCTATATAATTACTGTGTGTAACAGAAGCAATTACCTAGGTAGGAGTCCATCATACAGCAGTAAGGTGTATCTATATAATTCCTGTGTGTGTGTAACAGATGGACTTACCTAGGAAGGAGTCCATCATACCCCAGTCAGGTATAGCTATATAATTACTGTGTGTAACAGAAGCACTTACCTAGGTAGGAGTCCATCACACAGCAGTCAGACGTATCTATAGAATTACTGTGTGTAACAGAAGCACTTACCTAGGTAGGAGTCCGTCAAACAGCAGTCAGGTGTATCTATATAATTACTGTGTGTAACAGAATGACTCCATAGGAATCACTATTATATAGATATATACACACACAAACACACATATAGAAACAATTTCAGCCAAAATAAATTAAATAAAACACATTTTATTGAATGACAAAACATTTTTTCAGAGTGTCAAAACATATATTAATATTATCATATCTCTGTGTGTTTAAACATGGTCACAGTTATAAGCAAGAACTGAAAACCAAATAACATTGATTCTTTAAGTGGTGAAATGTCTGAGTAATAATTGCTTTGGTTCTATAGGTTATTGTGATATACACCATTAAACCTCTGAGTGCAGAGGGATTTACCCAATGCATTACGAAGCAATGCATTGGATATCCCTCTAGCAATTAAATGGTTAAATGTGTATAATCCCAGATCCATTTAAGGTGCCATTGTTCCTTTAATGTTCAGTCAAATGATGCATCTGCCTAAATATAAAAGTTTTTGGTTGTTAAACCAAAGTTGTATATTATCATCGCTGAAGTCTAAATATGCAGATTATATCATTTTGGGCAGAAATTAAGCTTCCGAAAATGTCCTATATGTGTAATAAATAGGGATAAGTTTATAAATTTACAGAGGAAGGTTTTTGATAAATAAAATTTAGTATTACGTCATTATGTGAGTTTCACAAAAGAATTCTTTTACAGTTGGAGATTGGTAAATGTCAGGCGTCAAAATTAAGCTTTTTACAGCTCCGCATGCATAAAAATGACGCATTTAAAATGTTGCCATTTAAAATATTTCCTTATTAACCCCTTAAGACCTGATGACGTGACAGGACTGTCATAGCTGTCCGAGCATTAAGAACCGATGATGATCATGACGCGTCACAGAAGATTGTGATATCTGCAGGCCTCACTGTGATCACAGATCACTTCCATGCAAAAAATATATATATATCGTTCCCTGGTCCGTCAGATCACCCACCCCCAAACCACGCCATCCTTAAGGGGTTAAAACAGCGTCTATTATAATGCCTCCCCGAGAAGTGTTAGGTTGGGTTATGTTAGGTTGTTGGGGAAGGGGGTCAATTGTAGTATATTAGGGTTGTTTGGGATAGAGTTGTTAGAATAAGTTAGGGTGTGCGTGGTTATTGGATTAGGTTAGGGTAGTTTGGGATACAGTCGTTAGGTTAAGTTAGGGTGTGGATGGTGGTTGGATTAGGTTCGGGTTGTTTGGGATACAGTCGTTAGGTTAAGTTAGGGTGTGGATGGTGGTTGGATTAGGTTCGGGTAGTTTGGGGGTCCAGTTGTTAGGTTATGGTGTGGGGGTGATTGGACTGGGTTGAGGTAGTTTTGAGGTACAGTTGTTAGATTAGGGCAGTGATTCTCAACCATGGTGCCGTGGCACTTTGGTGTGCCACGGACATCAACTTAGGGTGCCCCATGTTTTCTATGAAGACTAGCAAAAATGGATTTTTAAATAAAGATTTATAGTAATTATTATGCACAATATGTTTAGCTTTGTTATTATGATTAAAATACCTAATAATAACAGTATATTTATGTATTGCACCCCTCTTATGCCCTTGATAAAGTACATTAAATATGTCAGGGGTGCCCCAAATCTTCTAGATTATTTGTTAGGGGTGCCCCGAACAAAAAAAGATTGAGAACCACTGGGTTAGGGAATGGGGGGTGATTGGACTGAGTTAGGTTAGTTTGAGGATACAGTTGTTAGGGTTTGGGATGGCTTTAAAAAGGAGACATTTTAAACAGTGACATTGTAACAACCCCAGTGTGGCAAAAGCTGCATTTTAATCGGCCATTTTGACGCAAGGCACATTTAAACACACTTATTGTGAGGCACACTCACAAATCTGCAACAATTTCTTAGTGAAGCTTTCACAAGGGATAAGGACAAGAGAGTTAGTAAAATCACATATAGGGGAAACGTATACCATCAAATTTGTTGGGGAAATAATGCAAATACTCTTTTCCATAGTTCTTCTAGAAGGTTATAATATAAAAAAAAATGATCTGTAGTACAAATGTCCTTGAGGTGACCTTGAAACTCAGTTTGGATATTGCCACATCTTAGGAGGGTTCTGTGCTTCGCTGCACATATCTGAATGTTGGGGGTTCTTGTAGATGAAATATTGGGGTCCTTCTGCAGATGAAGCTTCTATTCCATTGGAGCAGTAGGCTTTGCTGAGTCGGGGAAGGTGTCTTGCTCTTCTGTTCTGGAACCAAACCTATATACAATAATGTGTTAGAATTTTAACAATGGATATTTACACTAAATATGAACAAAATGAGTATAAGATGGAGTCATATATGTAAAAAGAGAAGGAGGAAATAGATATATATGGAGGAAGTTATGGAAAGAGGGAGAAAGAGAGCAATAGGGAGAGTGAGAGAAAGGGAGAGAGACAAGAAGAAGTAGGAGTGAGACATATATAATAAGAGAGAGTAGGAGAGAGATGAATAAAATGAGAGGGAGTACACAGTTACAGAAATAGGTAGAAAATGAGAAAGAGAGATACATAACCTGGGAAGGTTGGAGTCAGGGATGACGAGAAGAAGAGAGGGACATAAACAGGATGAGAGGGAGTAGGAGGGCGAGAGACAGATACAGGAAGAGAAAGGCAGAGGGGGAGAGATAGAGACAAATTGGAAGAAAGGGAGGAGAAGAGACATACAAACAGAAGCCAAAAGTATAGGCGTGTAGGAGAGGCATTCCCTTAGATGTGAAGGAGTAGGAGAGTTACATAAATAGGAAGAGAAGGAGAAGGTGATGCAGAAACGTGAAAAGATGGAGTCAGAGATGAAAAGAAAGGCATAAATAGAAAGAGAGAGAAAGTAGGGGAGAAAGACAGATATACGAAGAGAAAGGCGGGGAGCGAGAAAGAGAGAGAGAGACAAATAGGAAGAGAGGAGGGAGAGAAAGAGACCTACATATAGAAGGCAAAAAAGAGAGATGAATAGAGGGGGACGTACATAGGGAGAGAATGAGTAAGGGAGATACCTTCATAGGAAGTGAAGGAGTAGGAGAGATAAATTCATAAAAAATGAAGGCGTAGGAGATAGATTCATAGGAAGTGAAGGAGTAGTAGAGATTTATTCATAAAAAGGGAAGGAGTGGGAGAGATACATTCATAGGAAGTGAAGGAGTAGGAGAGATACATTCATGGGAAGGGAAGGAGTAGGAGAGATACATTCATAGGAAGTGAAGGAGTATGAGAGATACATTCATAAAAAGGGAAGGAGTAAGAGAGATACATTCATAGGAAGTGAAGGAGTAGGAGAGATAAATTCATAAAAAGGGAAGGAGTAGAGGAGATAGTTTCATAGGAAGTGAAGGAGTAGTAGAGATATATTCATAAAAAGTGAAGGAGTAGGAGAGATACATTCATAGGAAGGGAAGGAGTAAGAGAGATGCATTCATAAAAAGGGAAGGAGTAGGAGAGATACATTCATAAAAAGGGAAGGAGTAGGAGAGATACATTCATAGGAAGTGAAGGAGTAGTAGAGATATATTCATAAAAAGGGAAGGAGTAAGAGAGATACATTCATAGGAAAGGAAGGAGTAGGAAAGACATACATAGGAGAAAGAGTAATGGAGTGACATACATAGGAAGAGAAGGAGTAAGAGAGACATATATAGAGAATGGGAGTAGAGGAGAGACACTTATAGGAAGAGAATGAGTAGTAGAAATACAGACATAGGAAGAGAAGGGTAAAAGAGAGACGTGCATAGGAGTAAGAGGAGGAGAGAGACATACACAGGAATAGAAGGCGGAGAAACATACATAAGAAGAGGGAGTAGAAGAGGATGTGAAGAAGTAGAAGAGGGAGAGACAGATATAAGACATGGAACTGTGGGAGAGGAGCGACAGATATAAAAAGTGAAGGAATAACACGGGGTAAAAGAGGAGGGAGCAGAACATGCGGGCTGATAAAAAATTAACTTTGTTATTTGACCCAATACTAATAATAACCAAAAAATGAACAGACAATATAGTATGTGACTGAAATCATTAAAGGGATAGTAATACTTTGTTTTATCTTTATTTTATTTTGTATGCATTAAAAAAACATGAAGAACGATAGAAGTCTTATCTCTCAAACCTTTATGGTTTAAGAGATATTCACAAGCAAAGTATCCCCCCTCTGTTCAGCCAGATCAGAAGGGAGATGCCCAGGTAGACTGCAGAGAGGGACAATCTTCAATTAAGATAAGAGAAAAAGCTGAAAAGCTTGTCAAGGGAGGCAGTGCTTTCATTGTTCTCACAGTAAGAAGATTGTCCCCTGCTGTTATCTGTCAGGTCTATGGACTGCATTCCACATCTGAGAAGAGATGGCTTACACTAGGTAAAAGGGGCGGGAGGGGAAACTTTGCTTGTGAGTATCTCTCAAACCATAAAGGTTTGAGAGATAAGACTTATATCGTTCTTCATGTTTTTTTAATGCCTACAAAATAAAATAAAGTTAAAACGAAGTATTACTATCCCTTTAAATAAATGCAAATCTTATATTTCTATTGAATTTAAACTTCCCTGTAGCTAGCGGCATTAATTTGGAATCAGTCAATGCAACGTCTCACCCCATATTACAGGGGCAGTCAGTCTTCTGACCTCTCGCTATTGGCGACTGTACGCTCCAAGACTGGAGAAGATGGAAGATGTGGGACCCCAAGAGCTGGAGTGATTATGACCATTGGCTTACCCTGTCGTATTATTTCCCCTCAATGTACTGTTAACCCTTTAAGAACCAGGTGTGCAACCCATTGCTTTGGTCATTCAAGTTAATTTATGATCATATTCAAAACAACAATAACATTGGTAATAATATGATAAATGAGGGATATTGTTACCTGTATCCTGGGTTCTGGGATTCCTGTTAGCTGGGAAATGCGGCATCTGCTCACAAAGTCTGGATACGGGTTTTGATCAAATTGCTTCTGAAGGAAGATGGTCTGTTCCTTGTTATAAACGGTCCTTTTTCTAGACTTGTTGCTTGCGGTTGGTAGACAATCATCAGTCTCTGTTCTGGGTTTCTTACATCCTTGCTGTTCTTCTACACACAATGGCCCTGTAAGGGGAGGAAATAGGAAATCCACATAAATGTTGCATATTCATTCAATGAAAACACACAATAATCCCACCACAAGAATATTCTACATATATAACAGCATAGGTTTTAAATAGAAAGTATTGTGAATTATGGAAATATATTGCAGGATTTTTCCTGCTAAATTTAATAACTGGTACTGATAGATGTTTTATAAAAAAAAATATTACCTCTTATACTTGCATATTTGGGGGCAGTACTTATATGACCTGAAAATGTAAGGTGGCGCTTTTGCCACAGCAATCTACAGATTGTTATTGTCCGTGGCAATTACCGTCCATATACTGATGTTGCAACAATTTCACCATAACTTTTCAGGCCACTGAAGTGCAGCACCCAAAATGCTCCATCTGTAATAACTTTTGAATATAACAGTTGCAAAGGGAGTGTCTTTGATTTAATCAGCAGGAAAATGTTGCAATTTTGTTTCTTTATGATATGATAAGTTCACTTTAAAAATGTCTCTACCTGAATACAGGTGAATTAGTTTAACTGAATTAGGCTCAAAGTAGTTCAATCCAGTCCATTCCTCAGGAATCATCAATGTAACAGCAACAGGGAATACAAGCAGGGTGCTGAGATGTCTAGCTAGGGGCATTAGGAGCAGAAAGGGGGTGGTGGCTACTAAAATGGTGACTGGTTTACAGGAAAAGAAATATCAGGATAGACTAAAGGATCTGAACATGTATAGCTTGGAGGAGAGAAGAGAGAGGGGATATGATAGAAACATTCAAATACATGAAGGGATTCATCAACAAAGTGCAGGAGTGAAGTACATTTCAAAGGAGTAAAAATGTTATGATAAGAGGCCATAGTCTAAAACTAGAGGGACACAGGTTTAGATGTAATTTAAGAAAGTTTTACTTCACTGAGAGGGTAGTAGATAAGTGGAATAGTCTACCAGCAGAAGTGGTAGAGGTTAATGCAGTGAAAGAATGTAAGCATGCATGAGATAAGACCAAATAAGGTTTGAGGTATTTATATTAGGAATAATGGACAGACTAGATGGGCTGAATGGTTCTTATCTGCCATCAACTTCTATGTTTCTATCAAAAAATTCTGGTATTTAAGATTTTGTAACAAAAGCATAAGTGAATCCGTCAGTAGAAGGGTCATATTGACCAATCCACCTATTCTAATGACATTTTTCACCTGTGCTCATGTGAGGAGATTCCTATAACCATAAATAATGGAATTTTGGAAAACCCTGGTATACTATGGAGAGAATGAACAAATACGGGTTAGCCTAAAAATCATGCGTTCTCACTCCCCAGTACATACTATAGCAGGGTTAGTCAATATTTGGAGGTCTAAGAATTTACTACCCCTGCACGAGAACTTATGTTCATTTTAGTGCATACTGGAACACAAGCTCCACCATTGTTAAATGACCAGTAAACTTTTTTTTATGAAGACCTATATGCTATAAAGCTATTCCATCTGAGTAAAACAAGGAAACCCACTTGAAATTGTCAGAAAGTGAGTGACAGTGTGACTACTTCCTGAAAGTTGAGACTATCAGGAAGTGACTCAACAGTGTCTATCAGATTCTATTCAGAATTGTCTGTCAGTGACTCAGCTCTCCTATAGCATGCAACAGAATAACTAAGCGAAATCTAATCACTAGAGGGCACTGTTACTGTAAAGAAAACAAGGGTGTAATAACTCCTGATATGTGCATTTCTCAGCAGTTTTACTCAGCTTGAAGTCATACAAAAGTTTACTGCTCCTTTAGCGGTTTAACGCTTTGAGTGCCAGAGAGGTATCCAAAGCAATGCATTATCCCTGGCACTCAAAGGGATAATGCAAGCAAGCCCAGAATACATCTCCAAAATCTTGCATGGGAAAACTGAGTAATTTTATATCAATCTCCTGTGCACCTTGTTAGTACATAGTGAGCAACAAGATACAGAGGAATAAATGCCCTTAAATATCTGTACATTTCCCTCAGCATGAACAGTGTAAGGATGGCACTTTTTAGTATAAGGATCTTAGTAAATTGCCATTAAATCGGAGCTGCGTGACAAACTGATTCCAGGAACTATTTTAGTGCAGACTTGAATTAGTCTTACCACACTCATCATAATAGAATTTGTATTTGTAGAACAAAGCTAAAAGGTGTAGGAGAGACAATGAATACGAACTTACAAACGTTCATATAGACTTACGTTTAGTTCCTCTGGCTTGCTGAGTGTTGACCTGAGGTTCATGTGGAATAACTGTGGGTAATGTCCCCTTAGAGTCCTCTGAAGCATGTGGGTGTCTGATTTTGCTAATTTGAACTTCTTGTGGGATTCTCAGGGCAGAGTAAATGTCCAATAAGGTCTGATGTAAGATCCTTCTACGCAGTAGAGGAATCTGTATTTCCATTGATGGCTGTAGATCAAGAAGTGTCCCTAGAATGCAGGATGGTAATCCTCTGGCCTGGTCCCTCAGGGATGAAGACAACCTAGCATAGTCATCTTGAAGAGTCAGGGCAGTGCAGATAACTTGGTCTAGTTCAGTATCAAGATTCATGTCTGCTCCTCTCAGTTTCTCTTGGTACAATGAAGGGTCCAGCTGTAATGAGAGATCTTATATGTTCAGAGAACACTGGGTGTGTCCATAATGTGTCTTGGGGATCAAAGGGAACCCCTTTTGATGTACCTGTACAGAGCAGGTGACACCCTTGTTCCTTGATGTTAAGCAGACTCCTGTTCTCACATCTCACCTCATCTTAGCCCAGAAGTAAAGTCATGTGTTATGCAAATTAGCAGGTAGAACATTCTGCAAGAGAAGTAATGAACACTTCAAATGTCTGCATTTGAAATACATATGTTATGTAAATGTATTTACATCAAACAAGATGTGGTCAACAGTTTTAAGAAGTTTATCAAAATAATGTGAATGTTTATTTTGTAGCCTGCATGTCTAAATAGCATAGTGTCTGCTGTGTGTGTATAATTACATGTCTGAAACTTTTTTATCTTTAAATCTAAACATATATGTTTCAAATGTTATTAATTTAATACCAAACTTTTTTGACATACAGAGAGAGAGAGAGACAGTTAGAGATGCAGATATGGATAGATAGATAGATAGATAGATAGATAGATAGATAGATATGTGATAGGTAGAGATAGATAGATAGATAGATAGATAGATAGATAGATAGATAGATAGATAGATAGAAGGATAGATGGATTGATAGATGGATAGATAGATAGACAGATAGATAGATAGATAGATAGATAGATAGATAGATAGATAGATAGACAGATAGACAGATAGATAGATATGGGATAGATAGATAGATAGATAGATAGATAGATAGATAGATAGATAGATAGATACATAGATACATAGATACATAGATAGGCAGATAGGTATATAGATATGGGATAGATAGATAGATAGATAGATAGATAGATAGATAGATAGATAGATATGGGATAGATAGATAGATAGATAGATAGATAGATAGATAGATAGATAGATATTGATAGGTAGATCTTAGATAGAGAGATAGATATGAGATAGATAGATAGATAGATAGATAGATAGATAGATAGATTGATATGGATAGGCAGATAGATATGTGATATCTACATAGATAGATAGATAGATAGATAGATAGATAGATAGATAGATAGATAGATATGGGATAGATAAATAGACAGATATGTGCTAAGTTGAGATAGATAGATAGAAGGATAGATGGATGAATAGATAGGTAGATGGGTAGACAGATATTGGATTGATACATAAAGAGATAGATATTGATAGGTAGATATTAGATAGATAGATAGATAGATAGATCGATAGATAGATAGACAGTGCAAGAGCTCTTGACCAATAATTGGTGGGTTTAAATGGAAATTTTTATGTGTACAATATAGATATATATATTTATTTTAATTAGAAAATTGTATATTTTTTATGTATTTGAAATAATACTGTAATACTATATGAATATGCCTGTGGAGATCTGTATCTCACTGACTTTCCTCTCCATTAGAATGTAACAGAATATCTAATTGGAATTTGACCACAAGAGGGCACTGCTAATGTAAAAATAAACAGGTTCAAATAGTAATAACTCTGGATATATGCAGTTGGACTACCAATATTTTACTTAACAGGAAACGTCGTACAATATATATTTTTTCATAAAAAAACTTTATTGCTCCTTTAAACATACAGTGTATTGATAGATTTTCATATAGGAGACATTCCAGTGGGTCACCATTTTTGCAAAACTGACCACAGCATTAAAGATCTCAGGGTGACTATACTGATGGAAATGTTTAAGACAACAAAGGGACAATTAAAAAAGGGAGAATTAACTGATAACCAAGTTTAACCCTTTGAGGGGTATGCAAACTATTGCAAAGCAATGCGTTGCATGGCCCTCTGGCACTCAAAGGGTTAACACTCTGAATTATGTCTTGAACCATAACGAGGAATTTATATCATATTATCCCACAGACTAACCCCCTTAGTGACAGATGACCTGGTATGTCCAGGAAGTCATTAGCTATAATGGAAAAAAAAAACCCTGTCATTAAGGGGTTAAACATATTTTGTTCCCTTTGGCTGCAAGGAAGCTGCAAGGATTGTTGTAAGTGATGGGTCGTGCGACACATCCATTTTATAGACATTACTGGCTAAATTCCGGAATTCACTGGAGCATGAAAAAGGTAATTAATCTTGTTTGCATTTTCTAGTCCGCTTCATAGAGACTTTACAAGAGTCTAGTGAGAGATTTATGGTCCATACTAATAAGAATATTACTGCCAGTAGAATTTAAATATTAAAATAATGTGCATGAGTTTTAAAGTCACGTATTGTACATTCAGCCTTCATTCATATTTAGCCTCAAGAAGAGACCTAGTTGTCTTGAAAGCTTCTATCCTAAAGCCACTCAGTTACCAATAAAGGTAATATTTTTACTCTGCTATTGCCCTACATTTTCATAAGCATCTTCTTAAATCTGTTTACATCTACCCCTCTGATGTATATATATATTTAAATGTCATTTGTAATGTGAATTCAAATCACCTGGAAGATCTGAAGACTCCCTAATTTGTCTTGCAGAATTTGCTACATTGTCATCTCCATAATAACAGATTTGTAGTTCTGCTATAAAGAAAAGGTGTCATAGAGAAGAACTGTGTGTATGAGATCAAGGAAAGTATCGCCTCTTCTGGATACACATCAAACCAGTTTCTCTTTGTTCCCAGCATGCACTCTGACCTCTCCCACTATTCTGTGGCCTATAAGACAAGTGGGGACAGTGGAACCCATAATGTTATCCAGACGAGACTCAGAAAGTGACAAAATGCAATATTTGGGCATCAAGCAAAATCATAAGGACGGTGGATTAGAAATATAAAATATGAATGATTATTTGAGTCCCAACAATTGTATATACTGTATAAAATCAAAGGTGGGGCCGTTTGGGACTTGCCTATATTGGGGTACTTTAGCATGGTGACCATCATTAGAGGTGGAACTACGGGGGATGCAACGGGTGCAGATGCACTAGGGTCCAGCATCCAAGGGGCCCCTCTGATAACCAGTTATGCCAGTGACCAGCATAGCATACTATGTCCATATTATGCAACAAAAGCATCAGATTTAACCTTTTGTATCCCAAAAGAGTCCGCAACGTGTTGCTTTTCAATGTGTACCCCACTGGAATTCAGAAGATTAAAGGATTAGTAATGCCCGAATTTAATTTTATGCAATATGGTAGATTTTAAAAAAAGTATCTGGAGAAAGTCCTATGTCTCATATCTTTACAGTTTGAGAGATATTCACATCTAAAGTTCCCCCCTCCCTCACCTTTCCTGACGTCAGCACTCTACTGACAGCAGGGGATCCCGGTCCTGGGACCAGCCGTCGGCTCTTAAGCAGAGCAGAAATAGCGATATTTGAAAAAAATTACTTAATTGGAATGGTCTATGAAGTGTGCCTGGTTTGCAAGCACACTTTGTAGACCATTCCAACAAAGTAATTCTTTTTAAAGACTGCTATTTCGGCTCTGCTGAAGAGCCGCCTCGAGTCGCACGACTTGAATCTCCTGTCAGCTTTACGGCTGACATGAGGGAAATGTATCTTTAGTGGAGAATGTCTCTCAAACCATAAAGGTTTGAGAGATAGGACTTTCTCCAGATACTTTATTTTTTTACAATCTACCATATTCGATCAACTTAAATTCGGGCATTACTAACCCTTTAATAAGGTGATTACCATAAAATCTCAGGTATAATATGCACCTGTGTATAATACGCAGGTGTATATTATGCCCAAGATTTTAGGGGAAAACAAGAATGCCTGTGTATAATACGCACCCTTGTTTTCCCTTCTTAAGAAAAAAAATGAAGCCTTCCAGATCCCTTCCCTCCCTCCCCCGGAGCTATCCGCTGCTAAAATACCATTTACTTACGTCAAAATTCAAGTCCCCGCATTTTCCCCATTAGCAGGCAACATATAACAGATGTCAATATTCCCTGCGGACAGCATGCTTCCATTCGCCGCCCGCTTCCTTCCGGCTATGGTATTGCCCCGTGAGGACCTTCAGATCCTCACAGGGCATTACCATTGGCTGGAGCCGGTAGGTCCTGAAGGAAGCGGGTGGCGAATGGAAGCATGCCGCCCGCAGGGAATAGTGACATCTGTTATATGTTGCCTGCTAATGGGGAAAATGCGAGGACTTGAACTTTGAAGTAAGTAAATTGTATTTTAGCAGCAGATAGCACCGGGAGAGGGAGGGAAGGGATGCTCACATAAGGTGAAGTGGAGTAAAATTGTGTGTATTATACCCGAGATTTTACGGTGTGTGCAAGCAATATGCAATAGTATGTAGAGATCATATTAAAGGAATAATAACACTTAATATGCAAAAAATATATTTTGTAAGGTTTATCCCTCTGAGTAAAACAAGGGCACTTCCAATCCTGAAAGGTGTTTTATTCAAAAGATATTCCCGCCCAGACTTGTATTTTTTGTGGGTACAATACCTCATCCAATGCAGAAAGGTGTTTTATTCAAAAGTTATTCCAGTTCAAACTTGAATTTTTTGTGGGTACAATACCTCAATGGCCTGAAATGTAACAGTGGCACTGTTGCACCATCAGCCTATGGAGGTTTATTGCCCACTGACCAGAACTGTCCATAGGATGATGCAGTAATAGCACTGCTGTAATGTGTCAGGCCATTGAGATATTGCACCTAATATATAATCAAGTTTTAGCTACAATAAATTTTAAATGAAACCCCTCTCAGCACTGGGAGTACCTTTGTTTTACTCAGGTGGATAAACCCAACAATATATACTGTAAAATCCCATGTATAATACTCACAATTTTGCCTGTTTTCACCTTATGTGAAATGGGGGGTATGTACTATACACGAGAGTAAAATAAAAAAAAAATCTGCTCCCATTCTCCTTCCCTCCACCTGTATATGCTTCCACCTTCCCCTCCCTCTACTTTCCCCCTCCGGTGGCCTGGACATGAGGACATGTTAAAGATAATGGTAGTGCCCTTTGAGGACCTGAAGCTCCTCACAGGACATTGAGTCTCAAAGGACACTATCATTATTTTAATGGGATAATAATGTTTCACAATAAAAGCAGCTCCAATTAATCTTCATAGTATTTGAGCCATAGAGAGTGTTATATCAATACTGTCAGAGTTGTAGTTCAAGAGTAATTGAATGATAAAGATTCCCCTCCCGCCCCTTTTATCTAGTGTAAGACACCTCCCCTCAGATGTGGAATCTGGTCTTAAGACCAGACAGGTCACAGCAAGGAACAATCTTCTTACTGTGAGTATAAGGAAAACCCTGCCCCCTTTGACAGATTTTTCAGGATTTTCCTTATGATCACTGAAGATTGTCCCTCTCTGTGATCCATCCAGACAGTCTTGCTGCTCTGAGGCGAGCAGTGTTACATCAGTAAAAGGGGCAGGAGGGGGATACTTTATCATTCAATTACTCTTGAACCAAAACTCTGACAGTACTGAAATAACAATAACACTCTCCATGGCCCAAATACTATGAAGATTAATTGGAGCTGCTGTTTTTGTGAAACATTACTAACCCTTCAAGGACCTGTGATGTTCCTGGAACGTCACATACTTTTTACTTATAGTGCTCCTGCGAGATCGCTTAGTTATCAGGTGTCCAGGCACAGAGGCTGATTATCTGGATTCTGAAGCTCCCTGGTAACTCCGCCTACTCCCTGCCTGCTTCTGCCTACTTCTACCCTGTTCCGCCTACTTCTCATCTGGTTCTGCCTACTTCTGCCCTGTTCCGCCTACTTCTCATCTGGTTCTGCCTACTTCTGCCCTGTTCCGCCTACTTCTCATCTGGTTCTGCCTACTTCTACCCTGTTCCGCCTACTTCTCATCTGGTTCTGCCTACTTCTACCCTGTTCCACCTACTTCTCATCTGGTTCTGCCTACTTCTGCTCTGTTCCACCTACTTCTCATCTGGTTCTGCCTACTTCTGCCCTGTTCCGCCTACTTCTCATCTGGTTCTGCCTACTTCTACCCTGTTCCGCCTACTTCTCATCTGGTTCTGCCTACTTCTGCTCTGTTCCACCTACTTCTCATCTGGTTCTGCCTACTTCTGCCCTGTTCCGCCTACTTCTCATCTGGTTCTGCCTACTTCTGCTCTGTTCCGCCTACTTCTCATCTGGTTCTGCCTACTTCTGCTCTGTTCCACCTACTTCTCATTTGGTTCTGCCTACTTCTGCCCTGTTCCACCTACTTCTCATCTGGTTCTGCCTACTTCTGCCCTGTTCCACCTACTTCTCATCTGGTTCTGCCTACTTCTGCCCTGTTCCACCTACTTCTCATCTGGTTCTGCCTACTTCTGCTCCGTTTCCATCTATTTCCCATCTGGTTCTGCCCACTCCTGCTCTGTTCCGCCTACTTCCCACCTGGTTCTGCTCACTACTGCCCTCAGCCTACCTCCCTGCCCACGGTCTCCCAGTCCTGCAGACTCAGTTACAGGCAAGTGCACACATAGACATCAAGGGGGGCTTGAGCACCTGCCCTTTTTGTCCAAAGTGCCCTCGCGCCCTCTTAACAAAAAATAAATAATAATTATGAGAAGTGCCCTTTTTTTGATTTGAGCCCCTGCCCCCCAAAATGTCTGTGAACGTCCCTGCTCAGTTAAGTCCTGCTCTAACTGTGTAATGTTAACAGGCTTATTCCCATCCAAACATCATGAAATCCCAGAGGATTCCACTTGGAAGCGCCAAGGTATGGCAATGATTACCACATGTGATTCCACCTGCATGCTACAACTTTACTGTGTTCCTTCTGGAATGGAATGGCAAAAGCCTGATAAAGGCAAAAAAAAGAAAACTTTTTTTTGACTCTTTTCCTGTCTTCACTTCAATTTGGCTGTAATGGAAAGTAGTCCATATACGACTAGTTGATACTATCTAAGTGAACTATCTCCATAACTAGGAACTTTCTTCTTTGGAGCTCCAGGAGAGGGCTCATGGGCTGGGAATGGTCTAAATGACATGAATATCAACATAAAGTGGGTGGGACTTAATTGGGTGGGCAGGATTGATAAGGAGGAAACATAGGGGTTTAATATCAGAATGGGTGGAAAGTAGGCAGAATGGATGAGAAGTGGGTGCAGTTACCCAGGAAACTCACCAAAGCCAGAGAATCAGCCTGTGTCCCCAGAGACTAAGTAATTAACTCTAAAAAACGGGCAAAGCCAGAGAGTTCCTAGGTGTGATTATCACTTTATCACATTTTACACTCTTTAGCACAGAAAGTTACTTTCATATTATATTATGATTTTTGTTAAAACCATGGGGGTTATGCACTAAGGAGTGATAAAGAGGTGATAAAGTGGAGATAACTTTTCCAGTGATATATTGCTTCTCCAGTTCCTATGTTATCCTATGGAGCCAAAGCACTAGGATGTCTCCAGCTTTGGAGATCTTAGTGCATAGACTCCATTGGATAACATAGGAACTGGAGAAGTGATATCACTGGAGAAGTCATCACCACTTTATCACCTCCTTATCACACCTTAGTGCATAACTCCCATTGTCTTGTATGGTATGATGGCAGCCAATGTAGATCACTCTGTAGTAGTGCTGGCCAACTATGGCTCCCCCAGCAGTTCAGGACTACAATTCCCATCATCCCCAGTAAACCACTGGGGATGGAAATTGGAGTCTTAAAGAACTGTGGGACCTTAGATTGCCAGATTGCCTAGATTTGCATTCCAGGTGCCCATAGGCAAGGCACTGTAGGTGACCTGAGCTCCACCCATGGCCACACCCTCACATGGCCCCGCCCACAGTCCCATGACATATAAAATATCCTTGGTCTATAACATGCAAGCACACACACACAAAAAGCTTATATTACCAGTAAAGGGGTATTTAAACTTGTGCAGGGACACTGAGATTACCCTGGCCACACCCATAATTCAAAATGTGGTTGTGGCCAGCATAGCTGAGGTGCCCAGCAATATTTTGTGTTCTGGGCAGTTGCTTACTTTGCCTACTGGAAAATCTGGCCTTGTCTATAATCCATGATAAATTTCCTAATTCACATTGCTTTTTTTTTATGTTTCTGTTTTTACAATATGTGGCCACTAGAGTGTGCTGTTTAATAACAGTCAGCGCAGGTTGCATAGGTTTTTATAAAATATATCTTCTTTCACATTACCTGGATCATTTTAATTTAATTTGCAGTAGCCTAATTATTACAAAAATATGACTATTTTGATACTGATGGTACCTTTTTTATTTTAACTAAAATTATTTTTTAAAGGAATAGTAATGACTACAATAAAGTTTATCGCCAAGTCTTCTCTATTGTAAACATAATACCTTGCGCTATTTTAGCCCTTTGAGTGCCAGAGGGGTATGCAACGCATTGCTTTGCAATGCGTTGCATACCTCTCTGGCATTCAAAGGGTTAATAACGTACTGTTCGATAGTTCAAAAGATATTCAGTGTAAAAGGATTCCCTTCCCTTTAAGGTGACCACATATCCCTTTAAATCACACATTGCAGGACAGCACAGGTATCAAAGCAACCCTGCAATGTGTGTATTTTATAAGTGTCCCTGATTTAAAGGGATATGTGGTCACCTTACTTCCCTTCCCTTCTGGCCATGTCACTCAGCCTCTCTGTCTGGTCCGGGTGGAGAGCGGTGAGGGACAATCTTCAGTAAGCAAAGGGAAATCCTGTCCTCCTTTGTCAAGGGGGCACGGTTTTCCTTATACTTACTGACTGAAGTTTGTCCCTCTCGGCATCAGTCCGTCCCACAACTGTATTGCAGCTCTAATGGGAGGCGGCCAGAAGGGGCGGGACTGGGATAATAATAACTGAACTACCGAACAGTTATTAAACACAGTGCAATGTGTTATGTTTACAATAGAGAAGACTCGGAGATAAACTTTATTGCAGAAATGACTATCACTTTAAGAGAATCCTATGAGAGATCCTCTCAGCTTGACCTGAAAAAGCAGAGGATGTATATATCCTATAACATAAAGTGGTAGGATGCGTCGCTCACTGTGAGCTGTAGCTGCACGTGCTCAGTAGAGAGTCTCTACTGTGAATGTGTGGTTTCGCACACAGGGAGCGTCGCTGTGAGCTGTCTGGAGCTCCCCGCTAAGAATCAGTGCGTTCGGCGAGTCTCTACTGCGCTTGACTGCAATCATGCACAGTACAGACTCACTGAACGTGCTGATCTGGAGCGGGAAGCCCCAGACGGCTCACGTCCTGTCTCTGCTCCCGGCTCCAGGGCAGCAGTCGGGGCAGCTGGGTGCACTTTAGCCCGTTTAGACTTATGGAATTATTTATGTGATTAAATTTCTTCAATCAAGTCTAGTTGTTGGTGTGCCGTTTCGTTGCTCTGGCCCAGGCTGAGTACATTCTGTTTATCTTTTATGGGACATGCACCCGCATATATATACAGTAGTGCTCATTATTAGCAGGAGTGCCATTGCCTTACTTCTATCGTATATATATATTTATAAATCAATGGTCTGGATTACATTTCACTTGATAAACTTATCAAAGGTTTTCCCTACACATTTCAATGGTAATCTGTTAGATAAAATCAGCCATATCACTTTCCAGCTGCAGTGGAATCTAGGCCAGTTTTGGCAGGAATTTATTTAGCGGTGAAAACCCACGTGTTGTTGTTTTTTTTATAACCAGCCCAGCAAGGTCTGAGAATACAAAACTGAAAAATAACTTTTCCACTTATTTATGCCTTTATGTTGGGACGTATTGATCCCTAATATCTCCTAAAGAGGGACACTTGGGAGGTACAGAACCCTAATATCTCCTAAAGAGGGACACTTGGGAGGTATGTACCCGTAATATCTCCTAAAGAGGGACACATGGGAGGTATGGATGCCTAATATCTCCTAAATAGAGACACATGGGAGGTATGGACCCCTAATATCTCCTAAAGAGGGACACGTGGGATGTATGGACCCCTAATATCTCCTAAATAGAGACACTTGGGAGGTATGGACCCCTAATATCTCCTACAGAGGGACACTTGTAAGTCATGTATCCCTAATATCTCCTATAGAGGGACACTTGGAAGGTATGGGGCCCTAATATCTCCTAAAGAGGGACACTAGGGAGATATGGATCCCTTATATCTCCTATAGAGGGACACTTGGGAGGCATGGACCCCTAATATCTCCTAAAGAGGGACACTTGGGAGGTATGGACCCCTAATATCTCCTAAAGAGGGACACTTGGGAGGTATGGACCCCTAATATCTCCTAAAGAGGGACACTTGGGAGGTATGGACCCCTAATATCTCCTAAAGAGGGACACTTGGTAGGTATCACCCCTAATATCTCCTACAGAGGGACACTTGGGAGGTATGGCGTCCTAATATCTCCTAAAGGGGGACACTTGGGAGGTCCGGCCCCTAATATCTCCTAAAGAGGGACACTTGGGAGGTATGGAACCCCTAATATCCCCTAAAGAGGGACACTTGGGGGGTATGGCGTCCTAATATCTCCTAAAGGGGGACACTTGGGAGGTACGGCCCCCTAATATCTCCTAAAGAGGGACACTTGGGAGGTATGGACCCCTAATATCTCCTACAGAGGGACACTTGGGAGGTATGGCGTCCTAATATCTCCTAAAGGGGGACACTTGGGAGGTACGGACCCCTAATATCTCCTAAAGAGGGACACTTGGGAGGTATGGACTCCTAATATCTCCTAAAGAGGGACACTTGGGAGGTATGGACCCCTAATATCTCCTAAAGAGGGACACTTGGGAGGTACGGATCCCTAATATCTCCTAAAGAGGGACACATGGGCGGTACAGACCCCTAATATCTCCTAAAGAGGGACACTTGGGAGGTACAGACCCCTAATATCTCTTAAAGAGGGATACTTGGGAGGTCTGTACTCCTAATATCTCCTAAAGATGGACACTTGGGAGGTATGGATGCCTAATATCTCCTAAATAGAGACACTTGGGAGGTATCACCCCTAATATTTCCTAAAGAGGGACACTTGGGAGGTATGGACCCCTAATATCTCCTACAGAGGGACACTTGGGAGGTATGGATGCCTAATATCTCCTAAATAGAGACACTTGGGAGGTATCACCCCTAATATTTCCTAAAGAGGGACACATGGGAGGTATGGGCCCCTAATATCTCCTAAAGAGGGACACTTGGGAGTCATGTATCCCTAATATCTCCTATAGAGGGACACTTGGAAGGTATGGGGCCCTAATATCTCCTAAAGAGGGACACTAGGGAGGTATGGATCCCTTATATCTCCTATAGAGGGACACTTGGGAGGCATGGACCTCTAATATCTTCTAAAGAGGGACACTTGGGAGGTATGGAGTCCTAATATCTCCTAAAGAGGGACACTTGGGAGGTACAGACCCCTAATATCTCCTAAAGAGGGACACTTGGGAGGTATGGAGCCCTAATATCTCCTAAAGAGGGACACTTGGGAGGTATAACCCCTAATATCTCCTAAAGAGGGACACTTGGGAGGTATGGACCCCTAATATCTCCTAAAGAGGGACACTTGGGAGGTATGGACCCCTAATATCTCATAAAGAGGGACACTTGGGAGGTATGGACCCCTAATATCTCATAAAGAGGCACACTTGGGAGGTATGGACCCCTAATAATAATAATAATAATAATAATAATTCTTTATTTATATAACGCACACAGATTACGCAGTGCTTTACACTCATATTGGTCCATGTCCCCATTGGGGCTCACAATCTAAATTCACCTATCAGTATGTTTTTTGGAACACTTGGGAGGTACAGACCCCTAATATCTCCTAAGGAGGGACACTTGGAAGGTATGGATCCCTTATATCTCCTATACAGGAACACTTGGGAGGTATGGATCCCTTATATCTCCTACAGTGATGCAATTGGAAGGTATGCTTTGAGGACTATGGGAAAATAGTCCCCATAGCTCATAACTCACCCTTTCTATCCTGGTTTTCTGTGCAGATCACCTATATGTGCACAACTGGTTAACATCAGTGCCTTACTAGCTGCTCATGACTGCTTCCTTGCCTTCCTATAGAAGCTCACTGACAGAGGATTTGCAGACTCGGGGCTTCTCTGGGGTGTCAATAGGAAGGAGTGAAAGCCTCCAAGAGTGCAGAATATAGCGCAAACTGGGAGAGAGTTATTATTTGTGTGAACTCTGTCCCATATTTATAAAAGCAAACTGAAGTTATTCTGGAGTAAACCACCTGCACCAAGGGGGACAGATAGAAATTCCTGTTAAATAAAATTGGGCTTTTAGCCCCTTGAATGTTGGAGAGTTCTCCAATGCATGTGAATTTAGGAATTTGTATTTGTCCCCTAAGGTGCAGTTGGTTTACTCCAGAATAACCCTGCTCCCATAGCTCTATGAGCACTGACAATGGTTTATGAGTGTCCTGTGATGACCCTATACTGCCCCCTTAAGACCATTATGAGATGTTGTACATTATGTCACTAGTGCCCTTTAGCACTAACCATGCAAGAAAAATAAATGTACCCATTTGATACATCACTGAAAATGCTTCATTATCATATGGAATGTCACTGAAACCCTCATTTGTGTATAATGATACATCACTGAAAAGGCTTAATTAGCATATGAAATGTCACTGAAACCCTCATTCGTGTATAATGATACATCACTGAAAAGGCTTAATTAGCATATGGAATGTCACTGAAACCCTCATTCGTGTATAATGATACATCACTGAAAAGGCTTCATTAGCATATGGAATGTCACTGAAACCCTCATTCGTGTATAATGATACATCACTGAAAAGGCTTCATTAGCATACGGAATGTCACTGAAACCCTCATTCTTATATAATGATACATCACTGAAAAGGCGTCATTAGCATACAGAATGCCACTGAAACCCTAATTCGTATATAATGATACATCACTGAAAATGCTTAATTAGCATATGAAATGTCACTGAATCCCTCATTCACATTTGATACATCATTGAAAAGGCTTCATTAGCATATGAAATGTCACTGAAACCCTCATTCGTATATAATTGTACATCACTGAAAAGGCTTCATTAGCATATGGAATGTCACTGAAACCCTAATTCATATATAATGATACATCACTGATTTGTATATAATGACACATCACTGAAAATGCTTCATTAGCATATGAAATGTCACTTAAACCCTCATTCGTATATAATGATACATCACTGAAAAGACTTCATTAGCATACAGAATGTCACTGAAACCCTCATTCTTATATAATGATGCATCACTGAAAAGGCGTCATTAGCATATGGAATGCCACTGAAACCCTAATTCGTATATAATGATACATCACTGAAAATGCTTCATTAGCATATGAAATGTCACTGAATCCCTCATTCACATTTGATACATCACTGAAAATGCTTCATTAGCATATGAAATGTCACTGAAACCCTCATTCGTATATAATTGTACATCACTGAAAAGGCTTCATTAGCATATGGAATGTCACTGAAACCCTAATTCATATATAATGATACATCACTGAAAAGGCTTCATTAGCATATGAAATGTAACTGAAACCCTAATTTGCAAATGATACATCACTGAAAATACTTCATTAGCATATGGAATGTCACTGAAAAGTTGAATTAGCATATGAAAAATCACTGGTACAGCACGGGTACCACATACATTAGCATATGGAAACACGTTTGATATCTCCTTAATTGTACATTTGCTGGACTTTTGGTTAACATGACATATAGGCAGCTTTTAGTGCAGTTTTCAAATATGCAAACTTGAATTAAGTTGAAAGTTCCACTTTAAGGTTTTCTGAGCTGTAACTGTAATTTCCATATTTATCCCTTAAATGAGAACTGTGAAGATTTATGATATTTACCTTTTGTTAAGTTAAGTTTTGTTTTTTCAGTCATGCTTTACGCACATGATCAACATTTGTGCTGGGTATTCTTTTGCTTGCTTTGATCCATTATCAATATATTTTCCCTATCTAATGCTTTGTGCAATCAAGCTTGCATTCCACACATGATTGACCGCTTGTTAGTTAAAGCTTTGTTTGTTGTTTGTGTCGCTCTGCAGCGATGATGGACATTAACTGCTCTGCCCACACATACAGTACTCTGCAAACGTTTTAGGCATTTGCGAAAAAATGCTGTAAAAGTAAGAATGCATTCAAAAATAGCACTGATCATAGTTTATTTTTACCAGTTAACAAAATGCATAGTGAGTGAAAAGAAGAAAAATCTAAATAAAATCAATATTTGGTATCATCACTTTGTGCCTTCAAAACACCATTAGTTCTTCTAAGTACACGTGCACAAAGTCAAGGAGTGTGTAGGCATTTATGGCTGGATTCAAATGCAGGAGATAAATGTTACCTTCCGTTAGGCCCGGACCGGGACAAAAAATAGGCCTGGGCATTTAAGGCTGAGCAGCCCATTTTTATTTTTTGAGCAAAAAATATGGGGATACCTGGAGATAAAAGCAGAGATAACTTAGCACCTGCATTTGAATCCAGCCCATAGTCAGGTGTATGATTAAAGTGATAGTAATACCCGCTGTAGTTTCGCAAGGTAAGCCTTAACCTCAGACTCAGCACTTTTTCTATTTATGGGGAGCTGTTTGTTTTGTCCGAAGCATAATCTGTCCATTGCCTCAGCATAAAAAGCAGCAGCTGCTCCACCGTAAGAAGATGAAGTGCTACTGGCGCTGCTACTGATAGGTCACGGAAGACCACCACACTCCTTCAGCTCATCTGCGGAATCTTCTCCCACCTCCTGTGACTGCATTCTAGATTTTACTTTGCCTCTCATGCACCCTCACTATTTGTTTGTTCTCTCCAGGCAGATAGGGAATTGGAACTGAGTGCCATCTTGCCTTTGATTTGAGGATCGCAAATTGTGGCAAGCATTAACTCGGAACAATCGTCCATGCGCTCTTCCGTGCGCTGAGTCAGTTCCTTCTTCAACCTCGTTAGAAGGGCAGCAACATCGAGAAGTATATTACCCTCAGCACCAGGCAAGCGTTCCCTATGGGCAAGGAAATCATCAATTTTTAAGGAGAGGTGTGTGAAGAGGGGAATGATTTCTGCCAGGCTAGCTTTCGCTTTGCTTAAAATTTCCGTCAAAGCATGGAAATGCGTGAGGACTGTTACTACCTGTTCCATCAGGGCCCAGTCAGCCCTGCCCAGTGTTCTGTTACTGCCAGTGAAATGGTGACATGACATTGCATGAATGGCCTTTTTCTGCTCCAGGATATGCTCTACCATATCTAAGGTGGAGTTCCACCTGGTCCCAACATCTTGTTTTAGGCGGTGCTCTGGGAGGTCTGCCTTTTTCTGTTCCTCCCTGAGTAGCTGGCTATCTTTGACTCTCCTATGGAAGTGGCCAGCAATTTGTCGGCACGACTCCAGAAGTGCTTACAACCTTCCAGCGTTACTGCCATCCTCAAGAGCAGCCTTCACTATCAGATGCAAGACATGCACTGAGCAGCGCACACCCACAAATCTGCCATCCCAGAGAGCCTTGATCATGTTAGCTGCACTGTCAGTAACCACAAACCCCATTTGTGCCTGTGTGCTGGGGCTGGCCCAAGACATTGTGCTGCCTGGGTCCAAGGATGAAATGCTGCCCTTCAAAAAAATCACTCCCACCAAAACACGCCTACATCCACGTGAAATCCTAACGTCTGCCCACATTGCCCACCACAACACTGTCCACACTGTCCATCTTCACACTGTCCAACTCCACACACTGTCCACCCTGTCCTCCTCTACACACTGTCCACCTCCAAACTGCCCACACTGTCATCGCCACACTGTCCAGCTCCACACTGCCCACCTCCACACCCTGTTCTCCTCCACAGTGTTCCAATTGTCCACCTCCACATGCATGGAAAAAGAAGATGCCAACAGCCGGATGGCTGCTCAAGCCCTTTCTTTCACACTGCACAGACCAAATGTGATCCACTCCATGCAGTGTGGAAGAAAATGCTTGGGAAGATGCTCTATTTGGGTCTCCTCTTACTCAGCCGATCCGGCTGCAACAGAAATCTGTGAAGCGCTGCGCTCCTGTAACTAGGACTTCGCTACCCAGAGATACATGGGCTCCTATCAGTGGCTCAAGCACCACTCGTTTTTTTTTTGTCTGCTGCTGCTTATGTTTATTCCTCTCTCAGCACTTTCCTCTCATTCATTGCCGTAGATAGAAGGCAGAAGAGGAGTTTCAGCTCGTGTCTGTAGCTGCTGCCTCACCCTTGCAGCATCAGAGCAAAAAAATGTTTGCAGCTGTCCCTGTTTTGGCGCCACTCCACTGCGGCGTCCTCAAGTGGCTGCCTAAGCCGCCACTCAGTATTTTGGCTCTGCTTTGGGGCGGCCAAATTGCCAATTGCCGCCCCTGTAAAAGTGCCACCTGGGTCCATGGACCCACCGGGACCCATTGTAAGGGCCAGCTCTGCTGTGTGCCTGCCTGCTCCCCTAGTCATTGCGCCACCATGTTCTGCAGTGCTTTGTGAATGTTATCTGAGTTGTGCTGCTGATCCATTACCTCAGCATGGAGGAGGAAAGAGCGGTGCCCTGCCTGTTTGGCTACTGCACCTGAACTTGTTGGTAATGATGTGTCTTGCAACACACTGGGCTGCTACCAATGTGGCGTCAAGGACAGGAAGCCATGCTGGCCACTCGGCCCATTCCATAAGTCAGTGGTAAAGTGCACTGACTGGCCACCAGCCTTTCTTAGCAGGTCCTTCAAAAGCCCATCGCATGACTGGTACAGTGAGGCCACTATTGTTCTACTAAAAGTGTTGTGGGATGGAATTTTATATCGTGGTGCGACAGCCTCCATAAGTTGCTGGAAAGGCTCCCCGTCCACCAAATTAAAAGTAGCACCCCCAACAGCTATAAGCTGTGCAATGAGGCGTGTGATTTTTCGGGACTGGTGTCTGCACATCCCCTTTGAATGAAACCCACCAAAATCTTTCAGTGTGGCCTGTATTGATTTTGGGATGGGCTGTGACTGTCTGCTCTTAGGACCAGATGTGGCATGATCCCCAAGTTTCGATGACATTCGGACTAGGGCTAGTCAGATTCATATTTTTTTTGGCGAACGACCCTTACCTGTCAAAAGGTCCAAATGACGCCGAATTACCCCTTTTTTTGTTGAATCCCGAATGGGTGCTAATGATCATCATTTTAATATGTAAATACCTTACTTTAAATACTATCATCTTTAAAAATTCTCTGTTTTCTTATGCCTAGTGTCTAGTTTTACCTGTGTTCTATTGCCATTGGAGCATCCATTTGCACCTTTTTCAGGGCCCCCTGACTTACATTATCAAAGCAATCCTGACAGGTGTCTTGGAACCGACAGTGCTTTATTTTCTGCTAATGAGATAAGGTAACATCCTTCTTGAATACAAGAGCAGTAGTTACTAATATCATTAAATCAGCTGCATTAGCTCTTGTTTCTCATTATAAAACATAACAAAAAAAAATAACCAAATGGTGTCTATTTGGGACAGTTAAAGGGACATTAAAGGGATAGTAATAATTCCTTTTATCTTTATTTTATTTTGTATGCATTACAAAAACATGAAGAACGATATAAGTATTATCTCTCAAACCTTTATGGTTTGAGAGATATTCACAAGCAAAGTTTCCCCTCCCGCCCCTTTTACCTAGTGTAAGCCATCTCTTCTCAGATGTGGAATGCAGTCCATAGACCAGACAGATAACAGCAGGGGACAATCTTCTTTCTATGAAAACAATGAAAGCCCTGCCCCCCTTGACAAGTTTTTCAGGTTTTTCCCTTATCTTAACAGAAGATTGTCCCTCTCTGCAGTCTACCTGGGCACCTCCCTTCTGATCTGGCTGAACAGTGTTACATCAGTAAAAGGGGCGGGAGGGGGATACTTTGTCATTGAATTACTCTTGAACTACAACTCTGACAGAATTGAAATATCACTCTCCAAATCCAAGTCCAAATACTATGATGATTCATTAGAGCTGCTTTAATTATGAAACATTACTATCCTTTTAAATGAAGGGTGTCTAGGCAACAGTTTGAATGCAGAGCAGAGAGAAGATGAAGGGGTGGTAAATCCATAGAGGAGGCATTGGTTATAGACATTTCTAGCAGTGAGATAAAAACCTCAAATCTGTATTGAGTCCTATTTCACGCTTTTTAAAAAGAACTATTGGAAGAGATTTATAAAAGTGTAACTAAGCGAAAATAAGCATTAAAATGGCTGTAACAGAGTGTCTGATATTTATAAATGTAATAACGTCAGTTTAATAGGACTGCAGCATGTTTGTCTTTTTGTAAAACGGAGTAACGACATTTGTAAAAAGGTGCGCAGTGAAGTTATAAAGAAATGTTGCTATTTCCTACAATTTTGCTAGAGAATTTTCACCATAATCTTAACACCACATATATAATATCCTCAAACATGCCAGACATTAGAATCAGCATAATAACGGCATATTTATAAAAATGAGTTTAATCCCTTATAAATCAGATCTGACGTTATCTCCACTTGCCATGCCTTAACGACAGTCCTTTAAAAAGTAATAAGAATGTTTTTATAAACCTCCCCTATCATCCTTTGTTAAAATGTCTTTCTTTCTTGGATGAGTTTAAAATTACCTTTAAAGTGGATCTACCACATATAGAAAAGTAATGCTCATTAGTTAGACATGTTAGTCATTTTTGAAAAAAAAAGTTATCTGTGCAAAAATTCAAGTTTGAAAGGTGCCCAGCAGCATACTTCCTGCTTGCAGCACTGCCTCTGCTCCCGTCCCACTACCCAGTATCCTCCAATGACGGAGGCTTGCTTTCTCTAAGCTGGCAGAGATCGATATCTACCCAATGAGATCGCTCCAGCTTAGAGACAGACATCATCCGTCATCAGAGTATGCTGGGTAGTGGGACGGGTACAGCCTCTGTGCGGCAAGCAGCTTGCCACAGCGGCAAGCGGAAGTATGCTGCTGGGCAACTTTTAAACTTTAATTTTTTGTCCAGATAACAGGTTTTTTTCAAAAATGACTAACATGTTTAACTTTTTCGCTAAATGCTCTAACTAATGAGCATTACTTTTCTATATGTGATAGATCCAATTTAAGGATCCTGATTGTAAGATTGCTCATTAAGTGATATTGTTGACAAGAATGGTGTCCAACTAGGTACAGTAATCTTCATTATGATGTGTTATTGTGTGTCTATGCTTGTTCATATGGGCTTGGAATTTTCGACCAATGTAACATCCTTGGTGGTACTTTTTTCCAAGAAAGAAATATATAATAGCTCTCTTTAAAATGTATGACAAAGGACTCAATAAACATCTGTTTTTTTATCTCACTTCCAGAAATTTCTATAACCAGTGTCTCCTCTGTATGTTTCCTATCCCCTTCATCTTATATAGTTACATAGTTACGTAGTAGTTACATAGTAGTTTAGGTTGAAAAAAGACTTGGGTCCATTTAGTTCAACCCTTTTCCTATTCCTGTTTACTATTGTTGATCCAAAAGAATGCAAAAAACCCCCTCATTACAGCAATTTAAAATTCTGCCTTGAATGGGGGGGAAAAATTCCTTCCAAATCAGATTTCTCCATGGATCAGCAAGCACTAACTAAATATTAATCCCAATACTGACGTACATGGCTCTCTATGTTCTGCTCTTTTAGAAAAGTACCCATGCCCTATTTAAAGGCATCTAATGTATTCAACAGCACCACCTCCTCAGGCAGTGAATTCCATATCTTTATTGTCTTTACCGTAAAGAATCCCTTCCACTGTTGTAGATGAAATCTCCTTTCCTCAAGTCTAAGCGGGTGACCCCTTGTCCTTTGTACTGTTCTGTTAATGAACAAGTCTTCATATATAATCATATCCCCTCTAAGACACTGTTTATCTAGTGTGTACAAGTTTAGCCTTTCTATCCTTTCTTCATAACTAAAACTTTCCATTCCCCTTACTAGTTTTGTAGCCCTCCTCTGCACTTTCTCTAGTTCCATAATGTGCTTTTTCAGAAAAAGCACCCAGAATTGAACTGCATGTTCCAGGTGGGATCTTTCCATGGACCTGTAAAGAGGCAGAATAATATCTTCCTCACATGAGTCAAAACCCCTTTTAATACATGACAATATCTTATTGTCCTTTGCAGCCACCGTCTGGCACTGCACACTACTGATAAGTCTATTGTCTACCATTACTCCCAAATCCTTTTCATTAGTAGATTCCCCCAAAGAAACACCATTTAAACTGCATTGCATTTTGATATTATACCCAAAATGCATAACTATCTTCTTTCTGTCTGCCCACTCCTGTTACATAGATATTACCTTTTCCACCCTCAATTAGATTTCCCTGTAAGCATCCTAGTTTGCAATCTAACTTGAGAACTCTGCACTGATTTGAACAAAGTTGAGAGTTGGGACCATGTTAGCAGTAGAAATATAGGAGACAAGTATAGTCAAGTTGTTACCTTTGCCAATAAATGTATCAACTTACCTCCTTGTTTTGAGCAGACTGTGAGATTCAGTACTGCTTGACCTGAGGAAGAGAGCTTATCTCTCAAAAGCTTGTCTTAAATATATAACCGATACCCCAAAAAAAAATATATCACAATACACCAAAGTACATATCCTATCAAGGGGGGAGATAAAGCGGTGATAAATGGAGGTGACTTCTCCAGTAATGTCAGGTCTCCAGGTCCTATGTTATTCTATAGATCCTATGGACTAAGATATCTCAGACTCTAGGGATTTTAATGTATAATCTCCATAGAATAACATAAGAACTTGAGAGTTTATCACACTGGAGAAGTTATCTCTGCCTTTTCTCCGCTTTATCAGACTTTAGTGCATCTCTCTCATGGTGTCAAAAGTAGTGCAGTTAATGGGAATTTGGGGATATCTTATTTGTCCAATATGGTACAGCTCGATTGCACCAGAACAGATCCAGTTCTTACAACATCAACCTTCCTGTTAGCATGGGGGCAACCCATCTGTGCCATAGGCAGTGGCATAACAATAGTGGTCGCACCTGCAATCGGGCCCGTCACTCCAGGGGCCCAGCCCCCCCCTGCGACCCCCCCACCTGCTTCCACGGACCTCTAGCAGCTGAGCTCTTCCTCGTTGGCACTCTAGTAATGCAGAGCACTGAGAAATGACATCATCTCCCAGTGCTCTGTATTACTGGAGAGAGGACTGCACAGGAGCTCCAGCTCTTAATAGAGGCATGTGCCGAAGGAGGCACATAACTGTCTTGCCATGCTGCTGGACCACCAGGGAGGTAGGAGATGGCCACTGGGGGCAAGGTGGAGAGTGGGGGGCAATGTGGAGAAGAGGATATTGGGGGCAATGTGGAGAGGTGGATGTTGGGGGTAATGTGGAGAGTTGGGGGCAATGTGGAGAGGAGGACATTGGGGGCAATGTGGAGAGGTGGATGTTGGGGGTAATGTGGAGAGTTGGGGGCAATGTGGAGAGGAGGACATTGGGGGCAATGTGGAGAGGTGGATGTTGGGGGTAATGTGGAGAGGAGGACATTGGGGGCAATGTGGAGAGTTGGGGGCAATGTGGAGAGGTGGATGTTGGGGGCAATGTGGAGAGTTGGGGGCAATGTGGAGAGGAGGACATTGGGGAAATGTGGAGTGGTGAATGTTGGGGGTAATGTGGAGAGTTGGGGGCAATGTGGAGAGGTATATATTGGGGCAATGTGGAGAATTGGGGGCAACGTGGAGTGGAGAACATTTGGGGACAATGTGGAGAGTTGGGGGGCAATGTGGAGAGTTGGGGGCAGTGTGGAGAGGTGGATGTTGGGGGTAATGTAGAGAGTTGGGGCAATCTGGAGAGGTGGATGTTGGGGCAATGTGGAGAGTTGGGGGCAATGTGGAGAGGTGGATGTTGGGGCAGTGTGGAGAGTTGGGGGCAATGTGGAGAGGTGGATGTTGGGGTAATATGGAGAGTTGGGGCAATGTGGAGAGGTGGATGTTGGGAGTAATATGGAGAGTTGGGGGCAATGGGGAGAGGTGGATGTTGGGGGTAATATGGAGAGTTGGGGCAATGTGGAGATTTGTCGGCAATGTGGAGAGGAGAGGTGGATGTTGGGGACAATGTGGAGAGTTGGGGGCAATGTGGAGAGGAGGACATTGGGGCAATGTGGAGAGGTGGATGTTGGGGGTAATGTGGAGAGTTGGGGGCAATGTGGAGAGGTATATATTGGGGGCTATGTGGAGAATTGGGGCAATGTGGAGAGGACGGCATTGGGGACAATGTGAGAGTTGGGGGCAATGTAGAGAGTTGGGGGCAATGTGGAGAGGTGAATGTTGTTGGTAATGTAGAGAGTTGGGGCAATGTGGAGAGGTGGATGTTGGGGGCAATGTGGAGAGGTGGATGTTGGGGGTAATATGGAGAGTTGGGGGCAATGTGGAGAGGTGGATGTTGTGGTAATGTGGAGAGTTGGGGGCAATGTGGAGAGGTGGATGTTGGGGGCAATGTGGAGAGGTGGGGGCAATGTGGAGAGGTGGATGTTGGGGGCAATGTGTAGAGGTGGATGTTGGGGGAAATGTGGAGATTTGGGGGCAATGTGGAGAGGAAAACATTGGGGCAATGTGGAGAGGTGGATGTTGGGGGCAATGTGGAGATTTGGGGGCAATGTGGAGAGGTATATATAGGGGGCTATGTGGAGAATTGTGGTCAATGTGGACAGGAGGACATTGGGGACAATGTGGAGAGTTGGGGGGGAAATGTGGAGATTTGGGGGCAATGTGGAGAGGTGGATGTTGGGGTAATGTAGAGAGTTGGGGGCAATGTGGAGAGTTGGGGGCAATGTGGAGATTTGGGGGCAATGTGGAGAGGTGGATGTTGGGGGGAATGTGGAAAGTTGGGGGCAATGTGGAGAGGTGGATGTTGGGGGCAATGTGGAGAGTTGGGATGAAAGGTTTGAGCTCCTCCTACTGTAGGGGATAAATTAGGTCTCCTAATTATAATTTCATTGTATTTCTCCCCTCTGGTGCATTTGGTAAATCAATGGTAGTGTTTATTTGACCCATTCAGGGCAGTTGGTATGCCCTAGACCTGCACCATATTGTCTTTCTAATATGGTATTTTGGGTCTTATGCACAAAAGAAAACTGTAGAAATTCTGGATTAAACAGGCTACACCACAGGGTTGAAATAACCCCCCAACTTATATTTATAAAAAAAAAAAAAAAAAAAAATATATATATATATATATATATATATATATATATATCCTATAACATAAATTCCTAGAATGCGTCCCTCACTGTGTGCGTAAACGTACATGCGCAGCCGGGACTCGCAGAACAGACTGATCCGGAGAGGAGAGCTCCGGAAGGCTGACAGCCTGTCTTTGCTCCTGGCTCAAACTGTCACCCAGCACCTCCCCTGCTGCCCCGGAGCCGAGAGCACAGACAGGCTGTGAGCCATTCGAAGCTCCCCGCTCTGGATTAGCAACATATTGCAACATACATACAAAAGCTAAATACAGACACAAACCAATTAATATTTCAATACTTGTATTTATTATAAACATAAATTCTATAGTTATAAAACATTTTATGAACAAAGATCTTGATACTTTCACTGCATGAAAGATTGGAGTAATAATTGCTCTACGTAGCAAAGAAAGAAGGATGGAGTAGAAGTGTGGAGTACTGTGATACCCTCAGGGAATTCATTCAGTGGGGTTATAGTGAAGAGGGGAAAGTGCTGATCATTTAATACTATTAACACGTAGTCAGTGATTAATCTTAAGCTAATCTGGGTACAGGAGCCACTTGGGAGAACTTTCATCTTCCATCCACGGATTTATGTATTGGGGTCCCTCGTGGATGAAGTCTAGGGTTCCATCAAGAGGTAACGATTGCCTTATGTGGATGTCTCGGGATTTTCTCGGTCTGGCGACTTGTCTTGCTCTTCTGTTTTGGAACCAGACCTATAAAACAACATAAGGCAACTGGTTAATAACTAATGGCTTAACTAGTAATCAGAAGGCCCCAGTATAAACATTTTTGGCGCTCCCTAACATAAATTCATAACATTCTTCAAGGGATGTAACTAGAACCTATTGGACCATGAGGCTGATGGGTCCTCTTGGCTGCCAGGCCTTGTCACAGTTTCATCCTCAGTAGCTATGCCCTCTGTTAATCACCACTATATCTTTAATGTTACAGAGAAAGAATGGTGTGTGCGAGAGAGATGGAATGAGAGAGAGGGAAAGAGAGAGAGGTAGAATGAGAGAGAAGGAGAAAGATAGACAGAGAGAGAGAAACAGATCACGGTAGAATGAGAGAGTGAGTGAGTGGGAGAGAGAGCTAGAGGTATAATGAGAGGTAGAGGAAGAATGAAAGAGAGAAAAAGAGAAGGAGAGACAGAGGAAGAGTGAGAGCTAGGTGAGAGAGAGAGGGGAAGAATGAGAGAGAAAAGACAAAGGGAGAAGTAATCCTTTATAATAATTCGCTAAAAAGTGAGTAACGACGCAGTCATGTGCAGTAGAGACTGCTGCGCGTGCTGCAGTCATATGCAGTAGAAACTGCTGTGCGTGCTACAGTCATTCGCAGTGGAGACTGCTGGCGCCTGGCTGATACAGAGGTGGATGCTCCAAAGGAGTGTCCAGCTCTGTATTAGCTGCTCCGCGGGCACTCTCTACTGCGCATGACTGCCCCGCGACCAGCTGCCAGTGGCACTGTGGCCCGTGTAACGGGCTCTTCAACTAGTAAGACACAAAGAGCTAGACAGAGAGGCTGATTTGCTCAAAATGCACAATTCTGGTACAGAGCTATGCACATAAGAATAAGCAATAGTATAACACAATAATGTAAAAGGCCAGATGTATGTTTGTCCGATGCAGTCATGAGCAGTAGAGACTGCAGGAACGCACAGAAGCAGTCATGCACAATACAGACTGCCCGATGCAGTCATGTGCAGTCATTGATTCTGTGCATTCGGGCAGTCTCTACTGTGCATAACTGCATCGGACAAACATAAATCTGGCCTTTTATCACACACTTTGGACTGTGTACATGGGCTTTTACCTTAGTATATAAATAAATATATAGCTATATTTTCATAGTCTACTTAAAAATATATACTGTATATATTTATTATCTGATTAACATCCCTGCCCCATTAGTAATCCCTCTTAAATACAATCTAAAATGAGAGTCCACTATGGATATATTTTGCCTATCTCTGGTATATAGTTATATATATATTTTTTTTTTATTTCAGATCTGTATTTGTTCCAAATCTCCTCGCAATAAAAATAGGCTTTATCAGTCTGAATGAGATTTATCATCCACTTTGACTAATGTAAACATTCTCAGTATAGCAAAATGTTAGTGTCCAGCTACAGACTACAGTTGAGTTAAAATGGAAAAAATAGTAAACAGAGATACCGGTATGCTATATGAATGATATATACCTACATACATACCAAGGGGGAGATTTACTAAGCGGTGATAAACCGGTGATAAAGTGGAGATGACTTCTCCAGTGATATCACTTCTCCAGTTCCTATCTTATTTTATGGAGACAATGCAATAAGATTTCATGAGATTTGGAGATCTTAGTGAATAGAATCTATGGAATAACATATCAACTGGAGAAGTGATAAACTGGAGAAGTCATCTCCTCCTTATCACCGCTTAGTGAATCTCCCCCTAAGAGTATAATACCCATTAAGATTAATTTTTAAAGGGGAAGTAAAAAAAAAATGACAACATTCTCTTTATTATGACAACAGCCTCTTGGAACATCTTATAATTCTTTAACCCTTTAGATTTAGGGACTTCAGCATGCTGCAAAGCAATACATTGGTGGAGTCTCTATCATCCAAGGGATTAAAAATGTTTAATCTCATCTTAAAATAAAAAAAGAGACTGATATTTTATGTAGAAACATAGAATTTGATAGTCTACATTTTTACAGTCTACGCATCAAAAAAAGGTAGTTTTCTCTGTAGCTTCTGGAAAATAAAAGACTTTAGTTGACCCTTTGAGTGCCGGAGGGGTACACAACACATTGCTCTGCAATGCATTGCGTACCCCTCTGGCACGCAAAGGGTTAACCTTTTGGATGCTATTGAGGTCTCAAAAACATGTCTTTACAATGTGTTGGAGATGCCTTTGGAGTATCCTATATAATAATTTGCTAGGATGTTTGTCAGAAGCCGCTATGTGCAGTAGAGACTGCCTGAATGCACAGAATGCTGGGAGCACGGAATGCTGGGAGCACAGAATGCTGGTAGTTCTGTACTGGGAGCATTCTGTGCTTTCGGGCAGTCTCTACAGTGCATGACTGCATCGGCGGCAGAACGCAGAGCAGGACCGGCCTCTCAACCTTTTGAGTGCCAGAGGGGTATGCAACGCATTGCAAAGCAATGCATTGCGTACCCCTTTGGCATTCAAAGGGTTAACATTACTCAGACCTTGGCTCACGTACACGGGCTTTTACACTAGTAGTATATAATAGTAACATTGTGTGTGTGTATATAATAAACAGGGTACACCGTTACCTGTATCCTGGGTTCTGGGACCCCTATTTGCTTCGACATCCGGCATCTGCACACGAAGTCTGGATAAGGGTTGAGATCAAATTGGTTCTTGAGGAAGAGGATCTGTTCCTTATTATAAATGGTCCTTTTTCTAGATCCGTATTCATTACTCGTGGTTGGAAGAATATCAGCATCAGTCTCGACTTTCGGCTTTTTGCAATGCTTCTGCTCCTCTTCACAGAATGGTCCTATAGTGGAGAAAATTGGGAAATAAATAAAATTTAGAAGATTATAAGAACATTGACTTAAAGTTAAAGTATTGTGTAATGTGGAAAATATATATTTTAAAGAGGAAGTCTCACCCCAAATAAAGCCCCCCAATAAATATTCATATAGCGATAAGCATAGAAATAGTAGTATTATCCAGCATAAGTACAGCTTTATTAAGAAATTCTACTTAATCTGAGACTGATGGCCAGACATCAGCGCAGGCATCTTGGCTTAGAGACTCTGCACACCTGCGCTGTCCTTCCCAGTCACCTCTAGGAGGCGCTGCATTGTATCTTAAGATAACAGGAAGTTACTGATGGCGCAGATGCACAGATGCCTCTAAAGCAAAAAGCCTGGCCGTCAGTCTCATATTAAAAACGTAAGTTGTTTAGTGTTCCATGCTACATTATTTTATTTCTGCTTAAAAAAAATCATATCTTAGGGTATTCTTTGAAGAAAGCATCCTGTTTCTCAGAAAAACACTAGGTCTATAAATTTTAGTGTGTTTGTTTATGTATATGTTTATATGTATGTATAAATGTGTATGCATGTATATATATATATATATATATATATATAGATGTGGAGATTCACTAAGCAGTGATAAAGAGGTGATAAAGTGGAGATAAAGTGGAGGTGACTTCTCCAGTTTATCAGTTCACCAATTCCTATGTTATGCTATGGAGCCTGTGCACTAAGATCTCCAAAACGTAAGAAATTTTAGTGAATTGTCTCCACAGAATAACATAGGATTTGGAGAAGTGATAAACTGGAGAAGTCATCTCCAATTTATCATCTCTTTATCACCGCTTAGTGAATATCCCCCATTTTTCTAAAAAAAAAAAAAAATAAAAAAAAATAAAAATCTGAAGAAGGGAATTAAACCCTTAAAAACAACCCGTAAAACAAGTATATTTAATTAAAATAAAAAATATCAGCGAGCACTTCACTGTTAGAGAAACTGGAAGTTGAAGAGCTTTCTGTAGATAGAGTTTTAATGTACCTTAGTACAGGGCTCAAAATTTCCACTCACCACTAGCCAATGGCGAGTAAAAATTTAGCCCTGGTGAGTAGAAATTCAGCCCTGGCTGGTATGTTATGGCTTGTAGTGGCGAGTAACTTTTCAGGTCTGGCTAGTAGCAAAGGGCTTCAAATTTTAAGCCCTACCTTAGAACATATCCAAATATTTTTGGACAAACCCTAAAGAGTGGTATTGTTAAGATTTATAAAACTGCATTTAAAAAAACACAAAATCCTGTTGTATGACCACCAAAACATTTAAAATGTTTACATGGTCTAAAATACTAAAAAATAGTATTATAATCCACATATGTAAGTAAACCTAAAGCAAAATCATTGAGCATCACAGAAACCTACTTTTTAAATCGTTGGCGTTCTCGCTGATGCGACATGGCTTATCTTTGATCTCAGTGGATGATGTTACCATAGACTGTTGTTCTGGGACGTTTAGGTCCATAGTCCTGTTGATCTTTGCTTCTTGTTGAATTCCCAAGGCTGAGTAAAGTTCTAGAATTGTCTGTTGAAATGTATCCTGAACAGGAACTTGAATTCCTACAGCTGGAAAATGGTCATTAAATGTGGTAGAGTTTAAGGTTTTATCCTGGTTCCTTGGTGGAAGACACAGCTCTGGATAGTCATCTTCTAGTGAGAGTGCAGTGTAGATAATTTGCTCCAACTCAATGTCACAATCCATGCCTGACATTCTTTGACTGTAGTAATGATGGGTCCCTCTAACTCCACATATCTTATACCTCCAGAGAATTGTGGGAGTCAGTGAGTGTGTTGGGAAACAAAGAGAAAACACCTTAATGTGTCTGTTCAGAGAAAGTAACACTAGTATCCATTGATCCTGCTTAGACCTTTTTCATCCTATCACACCTTGGTTTGACCTAAGAATGGGAATGTGCTTGGGTTTTTTATGTGGAAATTATGGTTTCATAAGACTTCAAAGACTTAAAATAAATCAAAGAAATAATGAATATCTGTAATGATATATTTATATAAACTTATGAAGTGAGGGAGAAAAAAACCTTGTTAAAAGTACCAACATGTATCAAATTATAATTGACTATGTTGGGATTGCTAATTTAATCTGTACATATATGCGTCAAGAATTACTGGATCAATTATTGTGCCAAAAAATGGATCAAAGCAAACATTTTCTTTTATTTGATACATACTTTGAGTCTAGCTAGACTCTCTCCTTCTTTAAAATCTGTAACCCATTTTCTAATCTGAATTTTGGTGATTCTGAAGTTTGTGAATTGCAGTTAATTCATTAGGCAAATTGGGAACAGTATTAGGCCTTAATAGTTGGGGGACTTGAACAAAATGGTTGAAGCAAAAAATTGAAACAAAATGTTCTATTTTGTGATTTAAACAGATTAGTCTAAGTGCATTACACATGTATGCAGTGTAGCTGATGTACTAAATAAATGTGGTTTCATTCAGGAGAAAACCAACTTCACTATAGAACAAATACAGATTTTTAAAATTATAATTGCTTTAAATTGTATTTTTAATCTGTCTAGCATTCACGTGGTCAAAAGCTATTATCAAATCAATGAGAATTCTAAGGTGTTCTTTAAAATAAAGTTGGTTTGCTTCAGAATTAAACCACGTATTGGTACATACAGATATTCAGTGAAATTCAAATTAAATTCATGTCTCAAAAAATATTATTTAAATGTTCAATTTTTATTCATTACCCAAATATGTTTCCAATTCCTGTCAGCTTTTTACATGCTAAAGAAGCAGTTATATGGGGTAGTGGATATATCATGATTAAAAAAAAATGTTTAATTCATTAAAATTAATATTTGAAATATAATTTTTTTAAACAAAAATTGCAGGAAGAAACATGCACATTAATGAAAAAACAAAATTAATTCATTTAAATTATTTATCATAGATATTATATATTATTATACAGAAGATGCAATTGTATTACATTCCCAAATATTATTTTGTTTGTCACCGTAATGCAACTATCAAAATGTTTAAAAACATTATAATCTTAATACATATTTTTGCATATATTTAAAACTTATCATCACTCAGTATACTCATTTGCAGTCCTATGATAAATGTTCTCCTATAATTATCTCCTGGCTATAGCTACACCCCAGAGTTATTTTGTATGTATATTTTTTTAATTTTAAAAATTTGATGAGGGGTGTGATGGAATGAGGAAAATTAGATTTCTAATAATAATTTAAAGCATATCCATATCAATTATATTGTTACAATGTAAAAGATTTAAAAATATGTATTCTACCTAAGGCCAAAATTCCTTGAAGTTCAAATGACTCAATGTGCAAGAAAATCGGAGTATTTCCTTGCGCATCAGCCATTTGCATATTAGTAATGGCCAGATCGTATCTGACCATTGCTTTACAATAATAATGGCCAGACTGGTGCGGATCCCATTATAATTAATGGTGGCGCACACACGTATATCTATCTATCTATCTATCTATCTATCTATCTATCTATCTATCTATATATATATATATCTATATCTATATCTATCTATCTATATATATATATATATATATATATATATATATATATATATATATATATATAATCTACGGTAAAATCTCAGGTATAATACGCACCTGTGTATAATTTGCAGGTGTATATTATACCCAAGATTTTAGGGGAAAACACGAGTGCTTATATATAATACGCACCCTTGTTTTCCCCTCTTATGAAAAAAAAAATTAAGCCTGGCAGAACCCTTCCCTCCTTCCCCAGGCGCTATCCGTTTCTAAAATGCCACTTACTTTCTTAAAAAGACAAGTCCCCGCATTTTCAACATTATCAGGAAACATGTAAACTATGTGAATCTTCCCCTGCGGGTGGCATGCTTGCATTCACCGCCCGCTTCCTTCCGGCTATGGTACTGCCCTGTGAGGACCTTCAGATTCTCACAGGGCATTACCATTAGCTGGAGCTGGTAGGTCCTTAGAGCCAATTGAAGGAATCGGGTGGAGAATGGAAGCATGCCGCCCGCAGTGGAAGATTCACATCGTTTACATGTTTCCTGATAATGTTGAAAATGCGGGGACTTGTCTTTTTAAGAAAGTAAGTGGCATTTTAGAATCGGATAGCGCCAGTGGAGGGAGGGAAGGGTTCTGGCCGGCTTAATTTTTTTTAAAATAAAAAACTCTAGAGTATAATATGCACCCCCCACTTCACATTAGGTGAAGTGGGATAAAATTGTGCATATTATACCCGAGATTTTACGGTATATATATATCTATATTTATATATATATATCCTATATAATAATTTGCTAAAACGTGTTTAACAATGAAGTCATGCACAGTAAAGACTGCGCATGACTGCAGCACGCGCAGCAGTCTCTACTGCGCATGAGTGCCCCACGACCGGCTGGCAGTGGCACTGTGGCCCGTGTAACTAGTATATATATATATATATATATATATATATATATATATATACATATAGTGGTTGTGTATGTGTTACTGGATTGCAACCATTTTATTGTCATATTTCCCTGCTTGGCGTACTCAAAGCAGGGAAATTAGAGAGATCATTGATGAATACCTGAAAGTGTCCATCAATGATCGGGGCAAAGTGTAGGTGAAGGGTGGCTTATTTGGTGCTCTCCATTTCCTACACTTTGATTCATTTCTGTCTAAATGTTTACTATTTAAAGTGACAGTATGGCTCTGCTTAGGAATATTTATTCTCAGTACTGTTGAGATTGTATTGCTTTGTGAGAAACATAATTAGAAATAAAATTGAGGTATGAAACCCTACTTCAGTGGTTCTCAATATTTTTTTGCCCGAGGCACCCCTAACTTAGAATTTAGAACTTTCGGGGCACTCCTAACATATTTAATGTAATTTATCAGGATATAATGAAAGATACAATACATAAATATGCAGTCAGTATTAGGTCTTACAATCATAATAGTAAAAATAAACATAATATTAAGACAATTTCCTAAGATCTCCATTTAAAAGGCAATGTTCACAATTTTTTCAATTTCTTCATAGAAAATATAGGGAGAGGTGCCCTATGTTGATGGCCATGGCTTCCTGGTTGAGAATCACTGCCCTACTTAAATAGGCATACAGAGACCAACATACACTTATTCACAAATAAATATAATGCATTTTACATATAAATAAATTTTGTGTTTTAGGTAAATTTATGTATGTGTTTATTATATGTCAAACGAATAACAGTAAATAGTTTGATTGTTAATTTATTGGCATTAAGTATTATTAATAGGTTTTATAATTGATACACATTTTCTTTGACTATATCTCTCTACTAAATAAAATGTAGAAGACTAGACCTATTCTATACACATAATATTTAGATAAACAGTATATTAAGACACAATAATACTAAAGCTATCAACATAATTCTTTGGACCTTGTTCCTTGAAAGTTACATTTACTTTTACACTATTAAGTCTTAATGAACTTCACTTTGTTTATTAATGATTGAAGTCCAATTTACATGTCTTTGGAATTCAGAAATGTGAACTCTGAAATAAGGGCGTAGGTAGTCCTTGAAGTAGGTGAGAATCTTACAGTAGGAGACCTAGCCATTGATTCCATCCACAAAGCAGACTGTTCCCTGTTAATCGAGTGACCTCCATTAACCATTTGAGCATACCTCCCAACATTTCAAATTCCCAAAGAGGGACACTTGTGTTTTAGGTCGTGTTGCTGGGGGCGTGGCTGGTGGGTGGGACATTACCGAGAATTTTTTGGCTGTTTCATGACCTACTGATACCTCCTTATGTAACCTAATAAATGACTTATAACAAGATCAAAGTATTTTATTTACACAGACTAAGGTATAAACACACATACTGACATTTAAACAAACAATTATGTGATTTTATTGCGGTGTAGCAAGGTGATACACTTATATACACACCATGAAATGTGATATCCTAAAAAAGAGGGACATCAGGCTGGGAAAGTGGGGCAGAGGGATTTGGGTCCAAAAGAGGGACAGTCCCTCCTAAAGAGGGACACTTGGGAGGCATGTTTCAGTACCAGAGAGGAACACAACTCATTGCTAAACGTTATGTACCTGCCTGGCATTCAAGGGTTCAAAGGCTGTGCGTTTAACCTCTCGAGGACCAGAGAGTTGTGCAAAATGCATTACAGAACAGTGTGTTGTGCACCATCGCTTAGAAAGTCACTAGGGGTCATTTTTAATTTGGTGGCCACAATTAACCCTTTGAGCACCAGAGGGGCACGCAACGCACTGCTTTTGAGAAACACAGAGAGAGAGAAAGGGGGCTAAAGAGAGACATAGATGAGTGGGAAAGAGAGAAGGAGACAGGGAAAGAGAAAGAGTGAGACAGAGAGATAGAGACTGAGACAAAGAGAACGAGAGGTAAAGAGAAACTGAGAGGAGAGAGAGAGCATGACAAAGAAAGAGAGAGAGAGAGAAATAAAAAGAGAGAGTGTGTAAGGAAAATAGAGAGAAAAAAAGAAAGTGAGAAAAGAGAGAGGGCAGGGAGACAGAAAGAGAGTGAGAAGGGACAGGCAGAGAGGAATAAAAAGAGAGAAGGAGAGAAAGATGGAGGATAAGAGTGGAAGAGATAGAGCGCAAGCGAGATAGAGAGAGCGAGAGTGAAAACGATTGAAAGAAAGAGAGAGAGGGAGTAGATGGGTAGAGCTAAGATAAGACAGACGGCATTAACCTCTACAAAACTCTAAGTATTTTTTGGGACATTAATGTCCCAATCCCTTTATCAGTTTTGTTGCACGTCTCTGCACTTTTTCCAGTTCAGTAATGTATTTTTTAAGAACAGGCGCCCAAAATTGTACTGCATATTCTAGATGAGGCCTAACCAAGGATTTATACAGAGGTAGGATAATATTAGCATCCCTTGCTTCTACACCTCTTTTTATGCAGGCTAGCACCCTATTTGCTCTTGCAGCAGTTGAGTGACTCTGCACACTGCTGTGAAGTCTATTGTCTATCAGTACACCTAAATCTTTCTCTAATGAGGATTCCCCAAGTTGTTTCCCATTTAGAGTATATGTAGCAAGTTTGTTTCTACAGCCCAAATTCATAACCTTACATTTATCTACATTAAATGTCATCTGTCACCTTTCTGCCTATTCACTCAGTTTATCTAAATCCTTCTGCAGAGAAAAAACATCCAGCTCTGTATGTATCCTCTGTCTGAATCATCTCATTTCTCTAATTATTCTTAGTGAATTATAATAGTCATATTTAGGTATATTGCTTCTTCTGAGGCACAATGAGGTGAGATATCAGCAGAGGTGTTGCTTAGGATCAAGAGACACGGGTGTCATATTGTTTAGACATCAAAGTGTGTTGGATAACACTGTCAATTCTAACATTATAGTTAAATACAGAAGGAAACTTTCTTTATTGTATATATGCATATTATTGTTCACTATACTAACAAGACATGTTTATGTTTAGACATGATTTATTTAGTTGCTCAGCATTATTGAAATTGAATATACACATGTTGCTTTAGGTTTGGGCCAAGATGAGGTGTCATGGAGAAGGGTGTGTATCTAGGATCAAGGGAACACAGGTGTCAAATGTTCTGTTCTGTTCAGAGACATCAAAGAGATTGCCTTTTTTCCCCAACACACATCCTATACTCTCCCATAAGGTATCTGAGGAGGACAATGGAAGTCATAATGCTAGATAATCTGAGACGGACAGACATAAATAGACACTGAGCTGGATCAGATTGTCTGCATTGCACTTTCCCTACAAGTAGTCTTCACCCTTGTGTAAGTACAAAGCCTTTCACTCCAGGGGGAAGATTCACTAAGCGGTGATAAAGAGGCAATAAAGTGGAGATGCCTTCTCACTTCTCTACTTCCTATGTCATTCTGTAGAGCCAATGCACTAAGATTTCTTTTACTTTGGAGATCTTAGTGAAAAGGCTTCATAGAATAACATCAGAACTGAAGAAGTGATCTCCACTTTATCACCGCTTAGTGAATCTCCCCCAGATCTCCTGGGATAGTTTCTGATCACTCCCCATTGTTGGACATACAGGTACCTCTCCAGAGAAGGAGTTTCACTAAGAGGTGATAAAGGGGTGATAAAGTGGAGATGACTTCTCCAGTTTATCACTTCTCCAGTTCCTATGTTATTGTATGGAACCTATGCACTAAGATCTCTAGAGTTGAAGAAATCGTAGTGCATAGGCTCTGAAGAATAACGTAGTAATTGGAGAAGTGATATCACTGGAGAAGCCATCAGCACTTTATCACCCCTTTATCACCTCTTAGTGAATCTCCGACCAGGATTCAGCAATCATAAAACAGACACTGTTGAAGCTTTGTTTGACTTTGGGAATCCCACAAGAAATCCAGACCAGCGGATTCATTGATGGAAATGTTGCAGAGCAGTCAACGTTGTCTCTCCTGAAGTGATTAAGAGGAGAGAATTGTTTCACCCATCAGCCCTGTCATGGACAAAAAGTAAGTCCTATTTTGGTCTGTTATCCAAAACGACCACTCGATCCATGCTATGGCGGCCGTTAACCCCTTAACAACCTCCCTATCTGGAACATGGGTGACTGTAAGGACTGTGGAACTTTTTTTTTTTTTTTTTTTTTTAAATTTCAAAAGCTTTATTTAAGATAATAAAATATACAGTTGAAGATACATAAGGGAGTGGAAAGAACATACAATGCTTCACTGAATAAAACATATTATACGTATAATAGGTAAGTAAGGAACTTAATGAGGACAGTCCGAGATCCCAAAAACGCAGATCCGACTTCAATGAAGTGAAGTATATGCATGAATTGATGCACAGACATATTCAAGAGGTATGAGATCAGAGGACAGTCTATTGTCTTAAAGGAGCAGTAAAATTTTTTTTATGAAAACACATATTTTATAGAGCATTTCCTGCTGAATAAAACAAAGTCACTCCCATCGCTGTCAGATGTTTTATTCAAAATTTATATCAGTTTAAATAATCAGAAAGTGAATTTACTGTGTTTACTTCCTGATAGTTCTGACAGGAAGTGAATTTACTGTGTTTACTTCCTGATAGATCTAACTGACAGGAAGTGACAAGTAGTTTCTATCACATTCTATGGAGAACTGTATGTCTCTGATTTTTCTGACTTTCCTCTCCATTAGAATCTAACAGGAAATCTAATTAGAATTTGACTACTAGAGGGCAATGCTAATGTAAAAAAACATGGATTTAAACTGTAATAACTCTGGAAATATAAATGTCTCGGCAGTGGGAGTACCCTTATTTTACTCAATAGGAAAATCCCTACAATATATCTTTTTTCATAAAGAAAGTTTACTGCTCCTTTAAGCATACAGATCCCAAGAGCTCAGGAAAAGAAAGTCAGAAGACATGAAAGAGAAAAGAAAGAGAAAGAAAAGGGAGAGGGAGAAAAGGTAGGAATGACTAAATGGGATGGGGAGGAGGGGGGAGGGGAAGGGAAAGGGGGAAGATCTCTGTTCTGCGGCTAAACCGAAGATGTGGCAGGGAGGGGCAACGACTTAGATACAGTGAAATTCACGGTATGGCAAAAAGTATGCCACACCACCCATATCTCTGCGAATGTCTCTTTAGCATAGTCAGGTTTTGTCGATAGGTTTTCTAAACTTAGAATAGTAGATAGACGAGCAAACCAGTGCTGAGAAGTAGGAGGCGTCTGTGATTTCCAGAGGGCAGGGATACAGGACTTAGCAGCATGAACCATAAACTGGAGCATCTGGCGTTTAGCTGGATGAGCTCGTAGGATCAGAGTGCAAGTACCTAAGAAAATGGTCTCAGGAGCTAGGGCTATTGGTAGAAACAGACAGGATGACATATGAGCACTAACCATATCCCAGAAAGGACGTAGCTTAGGGAATGACCACCAGATATGTTCCAGCGAGCCACTACCTACCTGACACCTCCAACACAGAGGGGAAACTAAGGGAAACATGCTGTGTAAAGATTCTTTTTTTTTTTTTAGCGATATAAATTCTGGGATTGCAGAGCAGCGTTCAGCCACGCTTCCATCCCAGAATTCCATGACGTGCCAGGACCGTCACTGGTCCTTAAGTGCTGGAAACAGAGCGAAGGTCCTGGCACGTCATGGGTCCTTATGGGGTTAACCCTTTGAGTGCCAGAGGGGTACGCAACACACTGCAAAGCAGGATCTTTCACCCCTATACAAGTGTGTGTGTTAAATGTTAGGTTATATAGCCACTAGGTGGATTTCTTTATTAATTTTTTTCTTTTAACCTTATTTGGCCAAAATTTAATGTTTAAAGAGTGCACTTCCAGACAGACTGCGGTTACCTGCTCTTTCATTGCTGCCCCTCCCTCTATCCAGCCTCCTCCGATGATGGAGACTCTCTATCTGTAAGCTGGAGTGCTCTCGTTGCAGAGATCAATATCTGGCCAATGAGATCACTCCAGCTTACAGAGAGAAAGCCTCCATCACTGAGGGAGGCCGCATAGAGGGAGGGGAGCAGCGGAAGAGTGACAGACTGCGGTTACAGAGCTGGTAACCGCAGTGTGTCCAGAAGTGCACTCTTTAACCCCTTAATGACATTTTTTTTTTTTTTTTTCCATTATAGCGAATGACTTCCTGGACTTACCAGGTAAGTCGTCTGTCACTAAGTAAACATGAATTATTGACCAAATAGGGTTAAAAGAAAAAAAATAAAATAATAAAGAAATCCACCTAGTTGCTATATAACCTGACATTTAACACACACTTGTATAGGGGTGAAAGATCACCTTTAAGGTCCAATGAATTCTGTGATCAGATCGGCATGAAACTGCGCCACCATCACAGAATTCCATAATGTGCCAGGACCATCACTGGTCTTTAATGTCTGGACAAGAGTGACTGTCCTAGCATGTCACACATCATTAAGGGGTTGAAGACCTAAGTTTGATTTATATTAACACACACACATCCTATGATATAAAAGACCTGTATGTTTGTCTGATGCAGTCATGCACAGTAGAGGCTGCCTGAACGCACAGAATGCTGGGAGGTGTACTTACAGCACATCCTCCAGGCGGGCGAGGGGTGAGGACATAGGGGCTGACTGTCCAGAGATGTTATTGAGGAAGAAGAAGTCGGCCTCTTTGCACCGAGAGTCACTGCCCTGTTTCCTCAGGTGGTTTTTGGGCAGCTGGGGAAAGTCCTCTGATGCTCCTGCGGGCCTGTCACACCAGGAAAGCCGCAGCCATTCTCTAACTGAAGTCCCGGACCGGCAGCTAGTGGTCCGTGTACACAGGCTTTTTCCACTAGTATATATATATCTATATATATAAAAGAAGACTTTGTGCCTGCCAAAACACACCCAGGGGAGGCATAAAGCAGGAGTTACTACTCCTATTGGGTGATTCAATCATGCAGGGAGTTGGCCCGCCCCCACTATGCAGCCCGCCCACCACTATCAAATTCAGAAAAAAATAAAATGGCCGCCACTTGCGCCTACACCTCAGACAAACACACATGTCCCACTCACACAGCACCAAACAAACACACACACATGTCCCACTCACACAGCACCAAACACACATGCCCCCACTCACACACACAGCACCACATACACACACAAAGCCAGAAATAAATATGGCTGACACACACACACACAGTCACTCACCCTGACTCCCAGTGGCCTCAGCAGGACCTGTAGTGCAGCACCAGGGGAACAAAATGGCACTCAAAAGGTTAAGGTAGGCTCTCTGCTGAATTATTTCTTCAGTGTCATCATTTGCCATGCAAGACACAGGACAGACAACCATCAGGTACACACTTAACCCGCTGACTGCCACAGGGTTGGGTATCAAGTTTAACCCCTCAGGGAGTGTGTTCAAACCCCTCACACTGTAAACTTGCATTTCCCTCCTCCTTCCCCAGCCTATTACTAACACTTTTCCACATTTATATTAAGCCCCGCCCCTACTCGTGATTAAGCCCCACCCACTTTTAACCCAGATTGCCCCCCTTGTCTCTCCACATCAGCACTACATCAGTCCCCCTCTAGGGACTCCACAAATCAATGTTCCCAGGTATGAATACAATTCCCACTGCTATTTAACTCTCACATGCCTCTCTATACCTTAACCATTTGAGTGCCAGAGGGGTACACAACTCATGCACGCATGTGTTTCTGCTCATATATGTTGTGTGTGTGCGTGTGTGTACATCTCTGTTACATATGTGTGTCCATCTCCAGTGTGTCTGTGTGTGTGCGTGTCTTTTGCATGTCTCTGCCGCTCACTGTGTGTATGTGCATACCTCCCAACATTTCACATGGCCAAAGAGGGACACTTTACTTTTAGGTGATATTTGTGGGGGCGTGGCTGGTGGGCAGGGCATTAGTAAGAATTTTTAGGTTATTTCATGACCTATTACTGGCTATTTATGTAACTTAATAAATGATTTAGTGCAACACCAAAGTATTTTATTTGCACAGACTAATGTATAAACACATATACTGAAGTTTATTGCTTTATTGCTGTAGAGCAAAGTAATACACACCACACAGTCAGGGCTGGTGCAAGGATTTTTGCCACCCTAGGCAAAACCTAATTTTGCCGCCCATTTCTCTCCGCCCCTTGTGTCTCACCCCTTTATACCCTGCCTACTTATACTCCACCTCTTTTCATGATTGTCCTCTCTCTGCCCCCTGGGCCAGTCTGCCCCTGGTCTGGAGATGCCCCCCACCAGCTCCAACTTGCCCCTTATCAGCTCCACTTTGGCCCTATCAGCTGCACTTTGCCCCCCATCAACTCCAACTTGCCCCCATCAACTCCAACTTGCCCCCATCAGCTCCACTTTGCCTCCCAGCAGCTCCACTTTTTCCCCACCAGCTCCACTTTGCCCCCCATCCGCACCAACTTGCCCCCAGCAGCTCCAACTTGCCCCCATCAGCTCCACTTTGCCCACCATCTGCTCCTACTTGCCCCCATCAGCTCCACTTTGCTCCCCATCCACTCTAACTTGCCCCCACCAGCTCCACTTTTCCCCCCCTTCAGCTCTACTATGCCCCCTCAGCTCTAACTTGCCCTATCAGCTCCAACTTACCCCCATCGGCTCCACTTTGCCCCCCAGCAGCTCCACTATGCCCCCAGCAGCTCCAACTTGCCCCTATCAGCTCCAACTTGCCACCAACAGCTCCACTTTGCCCCCCATCCGCTCCAACTTGCCCCCATCAGCTCCACTTTGGACCCCATCCGCTCCAACTTGCCCCCACCAGCTCCACTTTGCCCCCCCTTCAGCTCCACTTTGACCCCCATCCGCTCCAACTTGCCCCCATCAGCTCCACTTTGACCTCCATCCACTACAACTTACCCCTTTCAGCTCCAACTTTCCCCCAGCATCTCCACTATGCCCCCTCAGCTCCAACTTGCCCCTATCATCTCAACTTTGCCCCCCATCCTCTCCAACTTGCCCCCAGCAGCTCCACTATGCCCCTTCAGCTCCAACTTGCCCCTATCACATACCTGTAGCTCCTGCGCAGTCTTCTCTTCAGTAATGCAGAGCGCGGCGGGAGATCATGACTCCCAGCGCGCTCTGCATTACTAAAGATCCGACCCAATGAGGGAGCACAGTAGCGACTCAGACCTGACTGTGTTGTGGTTCCGGGTGTGGTGTGTGCGGGCGCAGCTCTTCTCCGCTGCATGCCAGCGCCCCCAGTACCTGTTCGCCCTAGGCCGGCGCCTACCTCGCCTATAGGTGGAGCCGGCCCTGCACGCAGTCTGACCTCCAAAAAAGAGGGACAACAGGGTGGGAAAGAGGGACAGAGGGATTTGGCCCTCAAAGAAGGTCTGTCCCTCCTAAAGAGGGACACTTGGGATGTATGGTATGTGTCTGCCTGTGTGTTGCATATGTCTGTGTTTATCAGTGTGTCTGCATTTCACACACATGCGCCCAACGGTCATGACATGACGGGCAACGCCGTCCCACATTGCTAGTATATATATATATATATTTTATATATAAAATGCATAAAAGAAGACTTCTACTTGTTTGGCCCACACACCCAGGGGCAGCAGTAAGGAGGAGTTATTTATTCAAATCTCCTCTGTACCAGCACTCCCACAGGGCCTCACCCACTGGCCACTCCTGTGAAAATCTCTGCAAGGACTTGTGGGGCCTTCCACACACGCAATACACACACATCACACAATACACACAATATACACACGCAGACATATGCACAACAAACCTGCACACAACATACACACACAAAACACACACACACGAACAATACACATAGATACGCAATACACATACACGTAAAATACACATGTGCACAACAAACATTTGCACAATACACACACTCAAACCATACACACGCACAACAAACACCCGCACAACACACACACACACACACACACACAAAATACAAGCACAACACACAGATGCAATACACACAAACATGCAAAATAAACACAAATGCACCACACATGCACAACACACACAATATACACACACAATATACTAAATGCAAAACAAACACACACATGCACACAACAAACACATATGTACCACATATATGCATAACACACACAAAACAAAGATGAGCAAAACATACACACGCACAACAACAACACACGCAATAGACACACACAACACACACTCAAACATTCACAACACACACAACAGGCACAACACACATACATAATATATACACATGCAAAACACACTCACGAACAACAAACACATGCAATACACACACATGCTCAACATAGACACACACACAAAACACACTCAATAAATATACATACGCAATACACATGCACAAAATGTACATATGCACAACACACACAATATACACGCACAACACACTCAATACACACACACTCAAAACACACACACAAAACAAACATCTGCACAATACACATGCACAAACACATGCACAACAAACAACTGCACACACACACACACAACACACAGATGCAATACACACTCACAAGCAAAACACACACATATGCCTCCACACATGTACAACACACGCATAACACACACAATACACACAAGTGTAAAAACACACGCACACGTACAACAAACATACACACAACATGCAAACACAATACACACATGCACAACATACAACACACAAACGCAAAACACACACACACACACACATGCACACAACAAACACATATGAAGCACACATATGCAGAACACACAAAACACACACACACTCAAAGCATACACATGCCCAACAAACACACATGCACAACACACACTCAAACACACACACAACAGACACAAAACTCATACATAATATACACACATGCAACACACACACACGTGCAAAACACACTGCTAAAATGTCTGCAAGGACCTTTGGGGCCTTCTACACGCATGCAATACACACACATCACACAATACACACATACCACAAACATAATACGCACACACGCACAACAAACACACACACAACCTAACACACACGCACAATACACATACACACACAAAACACAAGCACGCAATACACATGTACAACACACATATGCACAACGCACACACAATACTCACAACTCAAAACACACACGCACAAGCACAACAAACATCTGCACAACACACACAATACACATACACACACACTCAAAACACACCCGCACAACACATACGACACACAATGCAAGCACAACACGCAGATGCAATACACACAAAACACTCAAAACTCACACATACATATGCACCACACATGCACAACACACACATGCACACAACACACACAAAAAACATATGCCCCACACATACACACAACACACACAAAATTCACATGCGCAAACATACACATGCACAACACACACCCACAAAATACGGAACAGGCACAACACACATACAAAATATACACACATTCAATACACACACACATTCAAAACACACTCATGTACAACAACACACGCAATACAAAAAACAGAAAACACACACACATGCACACACATAGACGGGTGGCAACAAATGACAACAGTAATTAGATAATGACACAAAGTGGCAGTAGAGAGTTACACCTTTACAAGACCAGGGAGGAACGGAGAACTCACTTTCCTCACCCTTCACCGGGCAGGTGAGTAAAATGGAATGGCCCTTGGACTACCAGGTATATTCGAGGATAGTGCGGGTACACCGCATATACGGAATGAATGGCACACCTTCACGAGACCAGGGTGGACTAGTGAACTCACTATCCTCACCCTTCACTAGGCAGATGAGCGAAAATGGAAAAGCCCAGGGACTCACACAGGTAGATGGAATAACAGTGTGAGCATGCAATTCTTATTTCTGGATAGTACACCTTCACGAGACCAGGTAGAAACAGTGGACTCATTTCCTCACCCTTCACCAGGCAGGTGAACCATAACGGAATGGCCCTTGGACTACACGGTAGATGTGAGGGCAATGCAGAGCACTCCCACACACACAGTCAACAAGAAATGAAAAAAGCGCACCAATACCCGGACAAGGTATACAATGCTGGTAGTAACTGAGGCTTAATAAAGCAGCACGCAAAACTGGAACGGCCACGGGAGGTCAAACACACGGTATGACCAACAAGCGCTGCTAACGGAAGCGGGCGCAGAGCGGAAGGCACAAGCAACACGGAAACCAAACCGAGGCACGGAATAGTAATGGAGCGCAACAAATGGAGACAGTAAGCCAAGAGACAGCCAATGGTCAGAACCGGATCACGTAGTCAGACGTTGCCAGTGGTCGTAGCCGGAGCTGGAAGTCAGACGTAGCCAGGGGTCAGATCCGGAACGGGTAGTCAGAGGTAGCCACCGGAACGGGTAGTCAGATGTAGCCAGGTAATGCACAGGAACAGTAATGGACCAACACATCAATAAGCTCAGGTACACCACGAACGGGCAAAGGTAATGACACAGGTTGAGGTTTAAAAACCCTGACAGGTGGGTGGAGCGATGACCTCACCAACAAGTAGACCTATAAGAATAGCGACATAGTGAGAGCGACAGTTCAGGAAGTAAACAATGTCGCACAACACACACAATACACATGCACAACACACTCAATACACACACACACACTCAAAACACACACACAAAACAAACACCTGCACAATACACACGCACAAACACATGCACAACAAACAACTGCACAACACATACACAACACACAGATGCAATACACACTCACAAGCAAAACACACACATATGCTCCACACATGTACAACACACGCATAACACACACAATACACACAAGTGTAAAAACACACGCACACGTACAACAAACATACACACAACACGCAAACACAATACACACATGCACAACATACACACACAAACGCAAAACACACACACACATGCACACAACAAACACCTATAAACCACACATATGCAGAACACACACAAAACACACACTCTCAAAGCATACACATGCCCAACAAACACACATGCACTACACATGCATAACACACACTAAAACACACACACAACAGACACAAAACTCATACATAATATACACACATGCAACACACACACACATGCAAAACACACTGCTAAAATGTCTGCAAGGACCTTTGGGGCCTTCTACACACATGCAATACACACACATCACACAATACACACATACCACACACATAATACGCACACATGCACAACAAACACACACAAAACTTACACATACACGAACAATACACATACACACACAAAACACAAGTACGCAATACACATGTACAACACACATATGCACAACACACACACAATACACACACTCAAAACACACACGCACAATCACAACAAACATGCACAACACACACAATACACAGACACACACTCAAATCACACCCGCACAACAAACACCCACACAACACATACACACACAATGCAAGCACAACACGCAGATGCAATACACACAAACACTCAAAACTCACACATACATATGCACCACACGTGCACAACACACACATGCACACAACACACACAAAAAACATATGCCCCACACATACACACAACACACACTAAATTCACATGCGCAAACATACACATGCACAACACACACCCACAAAATACGGAACAGGCACAATACACATGCATAATATACACACATTCAATACACACACACACACATTCAAAACACACTCACATACAACAACACACGCAATACAAAAACAGAAAACACACACACATGCACACACATAGACTGGTGGCAACAAATGACAACAGTAATTAGCTGTACGAGATGTTTTCAAACATGGACTGAAACCTTGAACTTTTAAGACTTTGACGAGTGCTCAGCCTCTTGTCATAACATTGGTTCTGAAGTGGACAATGAAAATTGAAAGCTAGAAGCTT
>CM074721.1:534015227-534022727 GCA_037306005.1 Rhinophrynus dorsalis | reverse complement strand
TATGACAAGAGGCTGAGCTCTCGTCAAAGTCTTAAAAGTGCAAGGTTTCAGTCCATGTTTGAAAACGTCTCGGACAGCTGCCCTCGTGCCCCTGCTTGCTGGCTCGTTGGTCTAGGGGTATGATTCTCGCTTCGGGTGCGAGAGGTCCCGGGTTCAAATCCCGGACGAGCCCTGGCTTTTGTTAGAGTGTATCACATATGGCACTCAGGTGTTGAAAACCCTTGAGAAAGCAGGCACACAGGCTCACGATACGCCCGAGATGATTTGGAACCAATCGATATTTGTTTTCTAGTATCCCATTGTGGGCACCTTTCCCCCGTGAGCCGATGCTTTTGTTAAAGCCGAAAGCTCTCCTGCAAGTCTTGGAAGGTCAAGGATTTGTTCCATGTTGAAAACCGTCTCGAATATTGGATGACAAGCAGTCATAGCAGCTCTTGGCTCGTTGGTCTAGGGGTATGATTCTCGCTTAGGGTGCGAGAGGTCCCGGGTTCAAATCCCGGACGAGCCCATTCTTTTGTTAAAGTCTGACTAAGTGCATCGCTTTAAGTTCTCTAAACCTCGACACCGTGTCCATATGACAAAAATGCGCATAAGCAAGCACATGTAAAGGTTTGCACAACCAGCAACAGTGAACTAAATGGTTCTCCTCCTGTTCCCTTAATGTTTACTGCTGGCCTTTATTAGCTCATTTGCCTAAACTGATAAATAAATACAGCTCGTAGCATAGCAAATTACAAGCAGGCAGGGAGGCAGTGAGGCAAGCGCTCAAGCAAGGGGCTCGTTGGTCTAGGGGTATGATTCTCGCTTTGGGTGCGAGAGGTCCCAGGTTCAAATCCCGGACGAGCCCGTGCTATTGTTGAGTTGCGGGGAGAAAGTCACACGCGTGTCCCCGTAAAAGTTGCGTATCACAAAGAGCAGCCCTGCGGACAAATGAGAGGTGCTTTTCTCAAACCCCCCCTCCTGGTCCGTTGGCCATGCTGCGGCATTTGTCCCAGTTTGCTGTCTGCTTTTCTTGTTAGTCCTCTATTTAAGTGAAAGGATGCTTCCACGTTGAAAAAAAGAGTCGTAAGCAAAGCCATTTGCAGCATCTGCTGGCTCGTTGGTCTAGGGGTATGATTCTCGCTTTGGGTGCGAGAGGTCCCGGGTTCAAATCCCGGACGAGCCCTCGCATTTTGTAAGAGTGTAAATGATTCCGTCGATTTCACCGCTGTAAACACGGAAAACAATCGCCTCGTCTTGCCACTCTTCCAACTATGCCGTCGTTGCTTGTTGGTCTTTTCGATGCTCGTGGAGGAATGCTGTGTTTGCTTTTCTTTCAAGAGTTCAAGAGTTCTGTGCTTTTGCTTATGTCTAAGATCTTATCGAAGTGGAAACCGTTTCAGTTTTTCCCCCATAGTCAAAAAAAAGGCTCTTAAAGTGTCCCAGTTGCAGCACATCTCGGCTCGTTGGTCTAGGGGTATGATTCTCGCTTAGGGTGCGAGAGGTCCCGGGTTCAAATCCCGGCCGAGCCCACGCTTTTATTCGCGTGCTTAGGATTGCGTCGATTTAAGTGCTCTAAACGCGGCAAAGACTTCCGCATGAGAAAATGCCCCTCAGCATAAGCAAGGTAAAACCCAGCTTTTTCAAAGCATGTCATACCTTTAAGATTCACTCCAATGTTTTCTCTACCCGATGTGAAAGAAGAAAGGAAAACGCATTGGACAAACAATCTACGGTGACCCATAACATGCCCTATCACCAAGCTCCTAAACTTGACTTTAGAACATGGGTAGGAACTGGACCCGTTTAGCAATTCCAAAAGCTTCTAGTTTTCAATTTTCATTGTCCACTCCAGAACCGATGTTATGACAAGAGGCTGAGCTCTCGTCAAAGTCTTAAAAGTGCAAGGTTTCAGTCCATGTTTGAAAATGTCTCGGACAGCTGCCCTCGTGCCCCTGCTTGCTGGCTCGTTGGTCTAGGGGTATGATTCTCGCTTCGGGTGCGAGAGGTCCCGGGTTCAAATCCCGGACGAGCCCTGGCTTTTGTTAGAGTGTATCACATATGGCACTCAGGTGTTGAAAACCCTTGAGAAAGCAGGCAGACAGGCTCACGATACGCCCGAGATGATTTGGAACCAATCGATATTTGTTTTCTAGTATCCCATTGTGGGCACCTTTCCCCCGTGAGCCGATGCTTTTGTTAAAGCCGAAAGCTCTCCTGCAAGTCTTGGAAGGTCAAGGATTTGTTCCATGTTGAAAACCGTCTCGAATATTGGATGACAAGCAGTCACAGCAGCTCTTGGCTCGTTGGTCTAGGGGTATGATTCTCGCTTAGGGTGCGAGAGGTCCCGGGTTCAAATCCCGGACGAGCCCATTCTTTTTTAAAGTCTGACTAAGTGCATCGCTTTAAGTTCTCTAAACCTCGACACCGTGTCCATATGACAAAAATGCGCATAAGCAAGCACATGTAAAGGTTTGCACAACCAGCAACAGTGAACTAAATGGTTCTCCTCCTGTTCCCTTAATGTTTACTGCTGGCCTTTATTAGCTAATTTGCCTAAACTGATAAATAAATACAGCTCGTAGCATAGCAAATTACAAGCAGGCAGGGAGGCAGTGAGGCAAGCGCTCAAGCAAGGGGCTCGTTGGTCTAGGGGTATGATTCTCGCTTTGGGTGCGAGAGGTCCCGGGTTCAAATCCCGGACGAGCCCGTGCTTTTGTTGAGTTGCGGGGAGAAAGTCACACGCGTGTCCCCGTAAAAGTTGCGTATCACAAAGAGCAGCCCTGCGGACAAATGAGAGGTGCTTTTCTCAAACCCCCCCTCCTGGTCCGTTGGCCATGCTGCGGCATTTGTCCCAGTTTGCTGTCTGCTTTTCTTGTTAGTCCTCTATTTAAGTGAAAGGATGCTTCCACGTTGAAAAAAAGAGTCGTAAGCAAAGCCGTTTGCAGCATCTGCTGGCTCGTTGGTCTAGGGTTATGATTCTCGCTTTGGGTGCGAGAGGTCCCGGGTTCAAATCCCGGACGAGCCCTCGCTTTTTGTAAGAGTGTAAATGATTCTGTCGATTTCACCGCTGTAAACACGGAAAACAATCGCCTCGTCTTGCCACTCTTCCAACTATGCCGTCGTTGCTTGTTGGTCTTTTCGATGCTCGTGGAGGAATGCTGTGTTTGCTTTTCTTTCAAGAGTTCAAGAGTTCTGTGCTTTTGCTTATGTCTAAGATCTTATCGAAGTGGAAACCGTTTCAGTTTTTCCCCCATAGTCAAAAAAAAGGCTCTTAAAGTGTCCCAGATGCAGCACATCTCGGCTCGTTGGTCTAGGGGTATGATTCTCGCTTAGGGTGCGAGAGGTCCCGGGTTCAAATCCCGGACGAGCCCACGCTTTTATTCGCGTGCTTAGGATTGCGTCGATTTAAGTGCTCTAAACGCGGCAAAGACTTCCGCATGAGAAAATGCCCCTCAGCATAAGCAAGGTAAAACCCAGCTTTTTCAAAGCATGTCATACCTTTAAGATTCACTCCAATGTTTTCTCTACCCGATGTGAAAGAAGAAAGGAAAACGCATTGGACAAACAATCTACGGTGACCCATAACATGCCCTATCACCAAGCTCCTAAACTTGACTTTAGAACATGGGTAGGAACTGGACCCGTTTAGCAATTCCAAAAGCTTCTAGTTTTCAATTTTCATTGTCCACTCCAGAACCGATGTTATGACAAGAGGCTGAGCTCTCGTCAAAGTCTTAAAAGTGCAAGGTTTCAGTCCATGTTTGAAAACGTCTCGGACAGCTGCCCTCGTGCCCCTGCTTGCTGGCTCGTTGGTCTAGGGGTATGATTCTCGCTTCGGGTGCGAGAGGTCCCGGGTTCAAATCCCGGACGAGCCCTGGCTTTTGTTAGAGTGTATCACATATGGCACTCAGGTGTTGAAAACCCTTGAGAAAGCAGGCAGACAGGCTCACGATACGCCCGAGATGATTTGGAACCAATCGATATTTGTTTTCTAGTATCCCATTGTGGGCACCTTTCCCCCGTGAGCCGATGCTTTTGTTAAAGCCGAAAGCTCTCCTGCAAGTCTTGGAAGGTCAAGGATTTGTTCCATGTTGAAAACCGTCTCGAATATTGGATGACAAGCAGTCACAGCAGCTCTTGGCTCGTTGGTCTAGGGGTATGATTCTCGCTTAGGGTGCGAGAGGTCCCGGGTTCAAATCCCGGACGAGCCCATTCTTTTGTTAAAGTCTGACTAAGTGCATCGCTTTAAGTTCTCTAAACCTCGACACCGTGTCCATATGACAAAAATGCGCATAAGCAAGCACATGTAAAGGTTTGCACAACCAGCAACAGTGAACTAAATGGTTCTCCTCCTGTTCCCTTAATGTTTACTGCTGGCCTTTATTAGCTCATTTGCCTAAACTGATAAATAAATACAGCTCGTAGCATAGCAAATTACAAGCAGGCAGGGAGGCAGTGAGGCAAGCGCTCAAGCAAGGGGCTCGTTGGTCTAGGGGTATGATTCTCGCTTTGGGTGCGAGAGGTCCCAGGTTCAAATCCCGGACGAGCCCGTGCTATTGTTGAGTTGCGGGGAGAAAGTCACACGCGTGTCCCCGTAAAAGTTGCGTATCACAAAGAGCAGCCCTGCAGACAAATGAGAGGTGCTTTTCTCAAACCCCCCCTCCTGGTCCGTTGGCCATGCTGCGGCATTTGTCCCAGTTTGCTGTCTGCTTTTCTTGTTAGTCCTCTATTTAAGTGAAAGGATGCTTCCACGTTGAAAAAAAGACTCGTAAGCAAAGCCGTTTGCAGCATCTGCTGGCTCGTTGGTCTAGGGGTATGATTCTCGCTTTGGGTGCGAGAGGTCCCGGGTTCAAATCCCGGATGAGCCCTCGCATTTTGTAAGAGTGTAAATGATTCCGTCGATTTCACCGCTGTAAACACGGAAAACAATCGCCTCGTCTTGCCACTCTTCCAACTATGCCGTCGTTGCTTGTGGGTCTTTTCGATGCTCGTGGAGGAATGCTGTGTTTGCTTTTCTTTCAAGAGTTCAAGAGTTCTGTGCTTTTGCTTATGTCTAAGATCTTATCGAAGTGGAAACCGTTTCAGTTTTTCCCCCATAGTCAAAAAAAAGGCTCTTAAAGTGTCCCAGTTGCAGCACATCTCGGCTTGTTGGTCTAGGGGTATGATTCTCGCTTAGGGTGCGAGAGGTCCCGGGTTCAAATCCCGGACGAGCCCACGCTTTTATTCGCGTGCTTAGGATTGCGTCGCTTTAAGTGCTCTAAACGCGGCAAAGACTTCCGCATGAGAAAATGCCCCTCAGCATAAGCAAGGTAAAACCCAGCTTTTTCAAAGCATGTCATACCTTTAAGATTCACTCCAATGTTTTCTCTACCCGATGTGAAAGAAGAAAGGAAAACGCATTGGACAAACAATCTACGGTGACCCATAACATGCCCTATCACCAAGCTCCTAAACTTGACTTTAGAACATGGGTAGGAACTGGACCCGTTTAGCAATTCCAAAAGCTTCTAGTTTTCAATTTTCATTGTCCACTCCAGAACCGATGTTATGACAAGAGGCTGAGCTCTCGTCAAAGTCTTAAAAGTGCAAGGTTTCAGTCCATGTTTGAAAACGTCTCGGACAGCTGCCCTCGTGCCCCTGCTTGCTGGCTCGTTGGTCTAGGGGTATGATTCTCGCTTCGGGTGCGAGAGGTCCCGGGTTCAAATCCCGGACGAGCCCTGGCTTTTGTTAGAGTGTATCACATATGGCACTCAGGTGTTGAAAACCCTTGAGAAAGCAGGCAGACAGGCTCACGATACGCCCGAGATGATTTGGAACCAATCGATATTTGTTTTCTAGTATCCCATTGTGGGCACCTTTCCCCCGTGAGCCGATGCTTTTGTTAAAGCCGAAAGCTCTCCTGCAAGTCTTGGAAGGTCAAGGATTTGTTCCATGTTGAAAACCGTCTCGAATATTGGATGACAAGCAGTCACAGCAGCTCTTGGCTCGTTGGTCTAGGGGTATGATTCTCGCTTAGGGTGCGAGAGGTCCCGGGTTCAAATCCCGGACGAGCCCATTCTTTTGTTAAAGTCTGACTAAGTGCATCGCTTTAAGTTCTCTAAACCTCGACACCGTGTCCATATGACAAAAATGCGCATAAGCAAGCACATGTAAAGGTTTGCACAACCAGCAACAGTGAACTAAATGGTTCTCCTCCTGTTCCCTTAATGTTTACTGCTGGCCTTTATTAGCTCATTTGCCTAAACTGATAAATAAATACAGCTCGTAGCATAGCAAATTACAAGCAGGCAGGGAGGCAGTGAGGCAAGCGCTCAAGCAAGGGGCTCGTTGGTCTAGGGGTATGATTCTCGCTTTGGGTGCGAGAGGTCCCGGGTTCAAATCCCGGACGAGCCCGTGCTATTGTTGAGTTGCGGGGAGAAAGTCACACGCGTGTCCCCGTAAAAGTTGCGTATCACAAAGAGCAGCCCTGCGAACAAATGAGAGGTGCTTTTCTCAAACCCCCCCTCCTGGTCCGTTGGCCATGCTGCGGCATTTGTCCCAGTTTGCTGTCTGCTTTTCTTGTTAGTCCTCTATTTAAGTGAAAGGATGCTTCCACGTTGAAAAAAAGAGTCGTAAGCAAAGCCGTTTGCAGCATCTGCTGGCTCGTTGGTCTAGGGGTATGATTCTCGCTTTGGGTGCGAGAGGTCCCGGGTTCAAATCCCGGACGAGCCCTCGCATTCTGTAAGAGTGTAAATGATTCCGTCGATTTCACCGCTGTAAACACGGAAAACAATCGCCTCGTCTTGCCACTCTTCCAACTATGCCGTCGTTGCTTGTCGGTCTTTTCGATGCTCGTGGAGGAATGCTGTGTTTGCTTTTCGTTCAAGAGTTCTGTGCTTTTGCTTATGTCTAAGATCTTATCGAAGTGGAAACCGTTTCAGTTTTTCCCCCATAGTCAAAAAAAAGGCTCTTAAAGTGTCCCAGTTGCAGCACATCTCGGCTCGTTGGTCTAGGGGTATGATTCTCGCTTAGGGTGCGAGAGGTCCCGGGTTCAAATCCCGGACGAGCCCACGCTTTTATTCGCGTGCTTAGGATTGCGTCGATTTAAGTGCTCTAAACGCGGCAAAGACTTCCGCATGAGAAAATGCCCCTCCGCATAAGCAAGGTAAAACCCAGCTTTTTCAAAGCATGTCATACCTTTAAGATTCACTCCAATGTTTTCTCTACCCGATGTGAAAGAAGAAAGGAAAACGCATTGGACAAACAATCTACGGTGACCCATAACATGCCCTATCACCAAGCTCCTAAACTTGACTTTAGAACATGGGTAGGAACTGGACCCGTTTAGCAATTCCAAAAGCTTCTAGTTTTCAATTTTCATTGTCCACTCCAGAACCGATGTTATGACAAGAGGCTGAGCTCTCGTCAAAGTCTTAAAAGTGCAAGGTTTCAGTCCATGTTTGAAAACGTCTCGGACAGCTGCCCTCATGCCCCTGCTTGCTGGCTCGTTGGTCTAGGGGTATGATTCTCGCTTCGGGT
>CM074721.1:533992727-534000227 GCA_037306005.1 Rhinophrynus dorsalis | reverse complement strand
TCTCGAATATTGGATGACAAGCAGTCACAGCAGCTCTTGGCTCGTTGGTCTAGGGGTATGATTCTCGCTTAGGGTGCGAGAGGTCCCGGGTTCAAATCCGGACGAGCCCATTCTTTTGTTAAAGTCTGACTAAGTGCATCGCTTTAAGTTCTCTAAACCTCGACACCGTGTCCATATGACAAAAATGCGCATAAGCAAGCACATGTAAAGGTTTGCACAACCAGCAACAGTGAACTAAATGGTTCTCCTCCTGTTCCCTTAATGTTTACTGCTGGCCTTTATTAGCTCATTTGCCTAAACTGATAAATAAATACAGCTCGTAGCATAGCAAATTACAAGCAGGCAGGGAGGCAGTGAGGCAAGCGCTCAAGCAAGGGGCTCGTTGGTCTAGGGGTATGATTCTCGCTTTGGGTGCGAGAGGTCCCGGGTTCAAATCCCGGACGAGCCCGTGCTATTGTTGAGTTGCGGGGAGAAAGTCACACGCGTGTCCCCGTAAAAGTTGCGTATCACAAAGAGCAGCCCTGCGGACAAATGAGAGGTGCTTTTCTCAAACCCCCCCTCCTGGTCCGTTGGCCATGCTGCGGCATTTGTCCCAGTTTGCTGTCTGCTTTTCTTGTTAGTCCTCTATTTAAGTGAAAGGATGCTTCCACGTTGAAAAAAGAGTCGTAAGCAAAGCCGTTTGCAGCATCTGCTGGCTCGTTGGTCTAGGGGTATGATTCTCGCTTTGGGTGCGAGAGGTCCCGGACGAGCCCTCGCATTTTGTAAGAGTGTAAATGATTCTGTCGATTTCACCGCTGTAAACACGGAAAACAATCGCCTCGTCTTGCCACTCTTCCAACTATGCCGTCGTTGCTTGTTGGTCTTTTCGATGCTCGTGGAGGAATGCTGTGTTTGCTTTTCTTTCAAGAGTTCAAGAGTTCTGTGCTTTTGCTTATGTCTAAGATCTTATCGAAGTGGAAACCGTTTCAGTTTTTCCCCCATAGTCAAAAAAAAGGCTCTTAAAGTGTCCCAGTTGCAGCACATCTCGGCTCGTTGGTCTAGGGGTATGATTCTCGCTTAGGGTGCGAGAGGTCCCGGGTTCAAAATCCCGGACGAGCCCACGCTTTTATTCGCGTGCTTAGGATTGCGTCGATTTAAGTGCTCTAAACGCGGCAAAGACTTCCGCATGAGAAAATGCCCCTCAGCATAAGCAAGGTAAAACCCAGCTTTTTCAAAGCATGTCATACCTTTAAGATTCACTCCAATGTTTTCTCTACCCGATGTGAAAGAAGAAAGGAAACGCATTGGACAAACAATCTACGGTGACCCATAACATGCCCTATCACCAAGCTCCTAAACTTGACTTTAGAACATGGGTAGGAACTGGACCCGTTTAGCAATTCAAAAGCTTCTAGTTTTCAATTTTCATTGTCCACTCCAGAACCGATGTTATGACAAGAGGCTGAGCTCTCGTCAAAGTCTTAAAAGTGCAAGGTTTCAGTCCATGTTTGAAAACGTCTCGGACAGCTGCCTTCGTGCCCCTGCTTGCTGGCTCGTTGGTCTAGGGTATGATTCTCGCTTCGGGTGCGAGAGGTCCCGGGTTCAAATCCCGGACGAGCCCTGGCTTTTGTTAGAGTGTATCACATATGGCACTCAGGTGTTGAAAACCCTTGAGAAAGCAGGCAGACAGGCTCACGATACGCCCGAGATGATTTGGAACCAATCGATATTTGTTTTCTAGTATCCCATTGTGGGCACCTTTCCCCCGTGAGCCGATGCTTTTGTTAAAGCCGAAAGCTCTCCTGCAAGTCTTGGAAGGTCAAGGATTTGTTCCATGTTGAAAACCGTCTCGAATATTGGATGACAAGCAGTCACAGCAGCTCTTGGCTCGTTGGTCTAGGGTATGATTCTCGCTTAGGGTGCGAGAGGTCCCGGGTTCAAATCCCGGACGAGCCCATTCTTTTGTTAAAGTCTGACTAAGTGCATCGCTTTAAGTTCTCTAAACCTCGACACCGTGTCCATATGACAAAAATGCGCATAAGCAAGCACATGTAAAGGTTTGCACAACCAGCAACAGTGAACTAAATGGTTCTCCTCCTGTTCCCTTAATGTTTACTGCTGGCCTTTATTAGCTCATTTGCCTAAACTGATAAATAAATACAGCTCGTAGCATAGCAAATTACAAGCAGGCAGGGAGGCAGTGAGGCAAGCGCTCAAGCAAGGGGCTCGTTGGTCTAGGGGTATGATTCTCGCTTTGGGTGCGAGAGGTCCCGGGTTCAAATCCCGGACGAGCCCATTCTTTTGTTAAAGTCTGACTAAGTGCATCGCTTTAAGTTCTCTAAACCTCGACACCGTGTCCATATGACAAAAATGCGCATAAGCAAGCACATGTAAAGGTTTGCACAACCAGCAACAGTGAACTAAATGGTTCTCCTCCTGTTCCCTTAATGTTTACTGCTGGCCTTTATTAGCTCATTTGCCTAAACTGATAAATAAATACAGCTCGTAGCATAGCAAATTACAAGCAGGCAGGGAGGCAGTGAGGCAAGCGCTCAAGCAAGGGGCTCGTTGGTCTAGGGGTATGATTCTCGCTTTGGGTGCGAGAGGTCCCGGGTTCAAATCCCGGACGAGCCCGTGCTATTGTTGAGTTGCGGGGAGAAAGTCACACGCGTGTCCCCGTAAAAGTTGCGTATCACAAAGAGCAGCCCTGCGGACAAATGAGAGGTGCTTTTCTCAAACCCCTCCTCCTGGTCCGTTGGCCATGCTGCGGCATTTGTCCCAGTTTGCTGTCTGCTTTTCTTGTTAGTCCTCTATTTAAGTGAAAGGATGCTTCCACGTTAAAAAAAAGAGTCGTAAGCAAAGCCGTTTGCAGCATCTGCTGGCTCGTTGGTCTAGGGGTATGATTCTCGCTTTGGGTGCGAGAGGTCCCGGGTTCAAATCCCGGACGAGCCCTCGCATTTTGTAAGAGTGTAAATGATTCTGTCGATTTCACCGCTGTAAACACGGAAAACAATCGCCTCGTCTTGCCACTCTTCCAACTATGCCGTCGTTGCTTGTTGGTCTTTTCGATGCTCGTGGAGGAATGCTGTGTTTGCTTTTCTTTCAAGAGTTCAAGAGTTCTGTGCTTTTGCTTATGTCTAAGATCTTATCGAAGTGGAAACCGTTTCAGTTTTTCCCCCATAGTCAAAAAAAGGCTCTTAAAGTGTCCCAGTTGCAGCACATCTCGGCTCGTTGGTCTAGGGGTATGATTCTCGCTTAGGGTGCGAGAGGTCCCGGGTTCAAATCCGGACGAGCCCACGCTTTTATTCGCGTGCTTAGGATTGCGTCGATTTAAGTGCTCTAAACGCGGCAAAGACTTCCGCATGAGAAAATGCCCCTCAGCATAAGCAAGGTAAAACCCAGCTTTTTCAAAGCATGTCATACCTTTAAGATTCACTCCAATGTTTTCTCTACCCGATGTGAAAGAAGAAAGGAAAACGCATTGGACAAACAATCTACGGTGACCCATAACATGCCCTATCACCAAGCTCCTAAACTTGACTTTAGAACATGGGTAGGAACTGGACCCGTTTAGCAATTCCAAAAGCTTCTAGTTTTCAATTTTCATTGTCACTCCAGAACCGATGTTATGACAAGAGGCTGAGCTCTCGTCAAAGTCTTAAAAGTGCAAGGTTTCAGTCCATGTTTGAAAACGTCTCGGACAGCTGCCCTCGTGCCCCTGCTTGCTGGCTCGTTGGTCTAGGGGTATGATTCTCGCTTCGGGTGCGAGAGGTCCCGGGTTCAAATCCGGACGAGCCCTGGCTTTTGTTAGAGTGTATCACATATGGCACTCAGGTGTTGATTGAAAACCCTTGAGAAAGCAGGCAGACAGGCTCACGATACGCCCGAGATGATTTGGAACCAATCGATATTTGTTTTCTAGTATCCCATTGTGGGCACCTTTCCCCCGTGAGCCGATGCTTTTGTTAAAGCCGAAGCTCTCCTGCAAGTCTTGGAAGGTCAAGGATTTGTTCCATGTTGAAAACCGTCTCGAATATTGGATGACAAGCAGTCACAGCAGCTCTTGGCTCGTTGGTCTAGGGGTATGATTCTCGCTTAGGGTGCGAGAGGTCCCGGGTTCAAATCCCGGACGAGCCCATTCTTTTGTTAAAGTCTGACTAAGTGCATCGCTTTAAGTTCTCTAAACCTTGACACCGTGTCCATATGACAAAAATGCGCATAAGCAAGCACATGTAAAGGTTTGCACAACCAGCAACAGTGAACTAAATGGTTCTCCTCCTGTTCCCTTAATGTTTACTGCTGGCCTTTATTAGCTCATTTGCCTAAACTGATAAATAAATACAGCTCGTAGCATAGCAAATTACAAGCAGGCAGGGAGGCAGTGAAGCAAGCGCTCAAGCAAGGGGCTCGTTGGTCTAGGGGTATGATTCTCGCTTTGGGTGCGAGAGGTCCCGGGTTCAAATCCCGGACGAGCCCGTGCTATTGTTGAGTTGCGGGGAGAAAGTCACACGCGTGTCCCCGTAAAAGTTGCGTATCACAAAGAGCAGCCCTGCGGACAAATGAGAGGTGCTTTTCTCAAACCCCCCCTCCTGGTCCGTTGGCCATGCTGCGGCATTTGTCCCAGTTTGCTGTCTGCTTTTCTTGTTAGTCCTCTATTTAAGTGAAAGGATGCTTCCACGTTGAAAAAAAGAGTCGTAAGCAAAGCCGTTTGCAGCATCTGCTGGCTCGTTGGTCTAGGGGTATGATTCTTGCTTTGGGTGCGAGAGGTCCCGGGTTCAAATCCCGGACGAGCCCTCGCATTTTGTAAGAGTGTAAATGATTCCGTCGATTTCACCGCTGTAAACACGGAAAACAATCGCCTCGTCTTGCCACTCTTCCAACTATGCCGTCGTTGCTTGTTGGTCTTTTCGATGCTCGTGGAGGAATGCTGTGTTTGCTTTTCTTTCAAGAGTTCAAGAGTTCTGTGCTTTTGCTTATGTCTAAGATCTTATCGAAGTGGAAACCGTTTCAGTTTTTCCCCCATAGTCAAAAAAAAGGCTCTTAAAGTGTCCCAGTTGCAGCACATCTCGGCTCGTTGGTCTAGGGGTATGATTCTCACTTAGGGTGCGAGAGGTCCCGGGTTCAAATCCCGGACGAGCCCACGCTTTCATTCGCGTGCTTAGGATTGCGTCGATTTAAGTGCTCTAAACGCGGCAAAGACTTCCGCATGAGAAAATGCCCCTCAGCATAAGCAAGGTAAAACCCAGCTTTTTCAAAGCATGTCATACCTTTAAGATTCACTCCAATGTTTTCTCTACCCGATGTGAAAGAAGAAAGGAAAACGCATTGGACAAACAATCTACGGTGACCCATAACATGCCCTATCACCAAGCTCCTAAACTTGACTTTAGAACATGGGTAGGAACTGGACCCGTTTAGCAATTCCAAAAGCTTCTAGTTTTCAATTTTCATTGTCCACTCCAGAACCGATGTTATGACAAGAGGCTGAGCTCTCGTCAAAGTCTTAAAAGTGCAAGGTTTCAGTCCATGTTTGAAAACGTCTCGGACAGCTGCCCTCGTGCCCCTGCTTGCTGGCTCGTTGGTCTAGGGGTATGATTCTCGCTTCGGGTGCGAGAGGTCCCGGGTTCAAATCCCGGACGAGCCCTGGCTTTTGTTAGAGTGTATCACATATGGCACTCAGGTGTTGAAAACCCTTGAGAAAGCAGGCAGACAGGCTCACGATACGCCCGAGATGATTTGGAACCAATCGATATTTGTTTTCTAGTATCCCATTGTGGGCACCTTTCCCCCGTGAGCCGATGCTTTTGTTAAAGCCGAAAGCTCTCCTGCAAGTCTTGGAAGGTCAAGGATTTGTTCCATGTTGAAAACCGTCTCGAATATTGGATGACAAGCAGTCACAGCAGCTCTTGGCTCGTTGGTCTAGGGGTATGATTCTCGCTTAGGGTGCGAGAGGTCCCGGGTTCAAATCCCGGACGAGCCCATTCTTTTGTTAAAGTCTGACTAAGTGCATCGCTTTAAGTTCTCTAAACCTCGACACCGTGTCCATATGACAAAAATGCGCATAAGCAAGCACATGTAAAGGTTTGCACAACCAGCAACAGTGAACTAAATGGTTCTCCTCCTGTTCCCTTAATGTTTACTGCTGGCCTTTATTAGCTCATTTGCCTAAACTGATAAATAAATACAGCTCGTAGCATAGCAAATTACAAGCAGGCAGGGAGGCAGTGAGGCAAGCGCTCAAGCAAGGGGCTCGTTGGTCTAGGGGTATGATTCTCGCTTTGGGTGCGAGAGGTCCCGGGTTCAAATCCCGGACGAGCCCGTGCTATTGTTGAGTTGCGGGGAGAAAGTCACACGCGTGTCCCCGTAAAAGTTGCGTATCACAAAGAGCAGCCCTGCGGACAAATGAGAGGTGCTTTTCTCAAACCCCCCCTCCTGGTCCGTTGGCCATGCTGCGGCATTTGTCCCAGTTTGCTGTCTGCTTTTCTTGTTAGTCCTCTATTTAAGTGAAAGGATGCTTCCACGTTGAAAAAAAGAGTCGTAAGCAAAGCCGTTTGCAGCATCTGCTGGCTCGTTGGTCTAGGGGTATGATTCTCGCTTTGGGTGCGAGAGGTCCCGGACGAGCCCTCGCATTTTGTAAGAGTGTAAATGATTCTGTCGATTTCACCGCTGTAAACACGGAAAACAATCGCCTCGTCTTGCCACTCTTCCAACTATGCCGTCGTTGCTTGTTGGTCTTTTCGATGCTCGTGGAGGAATGCTGTGTTTGCTTTTCTTTCAAGAGTTCAAGAGTTCTGTGCTTTTGCTTATGTCTAAGATCTTATCGAAGTGGAAACCGTTTCAGTTTTTCCCCCATAGTCAAAAAAAAGGCTCTTAAAGTGTCCCAGTTGCAGCACATCTCGGCTCGTTGGTCTAGGGGTATGATTCTCGCTTAGAGTGCGAGAGGTCCCGGGTTCAAATCCCGGACGAGCCCACGCTTTTATTCGCGTGCTTAGGATTGCGTCGATTTAAGTGCTCTAAACGCGGCAAAGACTTCCGCATGAGAAAATGCCCCTCAGCATAAGCAAGGTAAAACCCAGCTTTTTCAAAGCATGTCATACCTTTAAGATTCACTCCAATGTTTTCTCTACCCGATGTGAAAGAAGAAAGGAAAACGCATTGGACAAACAATCTACGGTGACCCATAACATGCCCTATCACCAAGCTCCTAAACTTGACTTTAGAACATGGGTAGGAACTGGACCCGTTTAGCAATTCCAAAAGCTTCTAGTTTTCAATTTTCATTGTCCACTCCAGAACCGATGTTATGACAAGAGGCTGAGCTCTCGTCAAAGTCTTAAAAGTGCAAGGTTTCAGTCCATGTTTGAAAACGTCTCGGACAGCTGCCCTCGTGCCCCTGCTTGCTGGCTCGTTGGTCTAGGGGTATGATTCTCGCTTCGGGTGCGAGAGGTCCCGGGTTCAAATCCCGGACGAGCCCTGGCTTTTGTTAGAGTGTATCACATATGGCACTCAGGTGTTGAAAAC
>CM074721.1:533985227-533987727 GCA_037306005.1 Rhinophrynus dorsalis | reverse complement strand
ACCGCTGTAAACACGGAAAACAATCGCCTCGTCTTGCCACTCTTCCAACTATGCCGTCGTTGCTTGTTGGTCTTTCGATGCTCGTGGAGAATGCTGTGTTTGCTTTTCTTTCAAGAGTTCAAGAGTTCTGTGCTTTTGCTTATGTCTAAGATCTTATCGAAGTGGAAACCGTTTCAGTTTTTCCCCCATAGTCAAAAAAAAGGCTCTTAAAGTGTCCCAGTTGCAGCACATCTCGGCTCGTTGGTCTAGGGTATGATTCTCGCTTAGGGTGCGAGAGGTCCCGGGTTCAAATCCCGGACGAGCCCACGCTTTTATTCGCGTGCTTAGGATTGCGTCGATTTAAGTGCTCTAAACGCGGCAAAGACTTCCGCATGAGAAAATGCCCCTCAGCATAAGCAAGGTAAAACCCAGCTTTTTCAAAGCATGTCATACCTTTAAGATTCACTCCAATGTTTTCTCTACCCGATGTGAAAGAAGAAAGGAAAACGCATTGGACAAACAATCTACAGTGACCCATAACATGCCCTATCACCAAGCTCCTAAACTTGACTTTAGAACATGGGTAGGAACTGGACCCGTTTAGCAATTCCAAAAGCTTCTAGTTTTCAATTTTCATTGTCCACTCCAGAACCGATGTTATGACAAGAGGCTGAGCTCTCGTCAAAGTCTTAAAAGTGCAAGGTTTCAGTCCATGTTTGAAAACGTCTCGGACAGCTGCCCTCGTGCCCCTGCTTGCTGGCTCGTTGGTCTTGGGGTATGATTCTCGCTTCGGTGCGAGAGGTCCCGGGTTCAAATCCCGGACGAGCCCTGGCTTTTGTTAGAGTGTATCACATATGGCACTCAGGTGTTGAAAACCCTTGTGAAAGCAGGCAGACAGGCTCACGATACGCCCGAGATGATTTGGAACCAATCGATATTTGTTTTCTAGTATCCCATTGTGGGCACCTTTCCCCCGTGAGCCGATGCTTTTGTTAAAGCCGAAAGCTCTCCTGCAAGTCTTGGAAGGTCAAGGATTTGTTCCATGTTGAAAACCGTCTCGAATATTGGATGACAAGCAGTCACAGCAGCTCTTGGCTCGTTGGTCTATGGGTATGATTCTCGCTTAGGGTGCGAGAGGTCCCGGGTTCAAATCCCGGACGAGCCCATTCTTTTGTTAAAGTCTGACTAAGTGCATCGCTTTAAGTTCTCTAAACCTCGACACCGTGTCCATATGACAAAAATGCGCATAAGCAAGCACATGTAAAGGTTTGCACAACCAGCAACAGTGAACAAAATGGTTCTCCTCCTGTTCCCTTAATGTTTACTGCTGGCCTTTATTAGCTCATTTGCCTAAACTGATAAATAAATACAGCTCGTAGCATAGCAAATTACAAGCAGGCAGGGAGGCAGTGAGGCAAGCGCTCAAGCAAGGGGCTCGTTGGTCTCGGGGTATGATTCTCGCTTTGGGTGCGAGAGGTCCCGGGTTCAAATCCCGGACGAGCCCGTGCTATTGTTGAGTTGCGGGTAGAAAGTCACACGCGTGTCCCCGTAAAAGTTGCGTATCACAAAGAGCAGCCCTGCGGACAAATGAGAGGTGCTTTTCTCAAACCCCCCTCCTGGTCCGTTGGCCATGCTGCGGCATTTGTCCCAGTTTGCTGTCTGCTTTTCTTGTTAGTCCTCTATTTAAGTGAAAGGATGCTTCCACGTTGAAAAAAAGAGTCGTAAGCAAATCCGTTTGCAGCATCTGCTGGCTCGTTGGTCTAGGGTATGATTCTCGCTTTGGGTGCGAGAGGTCCTGGGTTCAAATCCCGGACGAGCCCTCGCATTTTGTAAGAGTGTAAATGATTCCGTCGATTTCACCGCTGTAAACACGGAAAACAATCGCCTCGTCTTGCCACTCTTCCAACTATGCCGTCGTTGCTTGTTGGTCTTTTCGATGCTCGTGGAGGAATGCTGTGTTTGCTTTTCTTTCAAGAGTTCAAGAGTTCTGTGCTTTTGCTTATGTCTAAGATCTTATCGAAGTGGAAACCGTTTCAGTTTTTCCCCCATAGTCAAAAAAAAGGCTCTTAAAGTGTCCCAGCTGCAGCACATCTCGGCTCGTTGGTCTAGGGGTATGATTCTCGCTTAGGGTGCGAGAGGTCCCGGGTTCAAATCCCGGACGAGCCCACGCTTTTATTCGCGTGCTTAGGATTGCGTCGATTTAAGTGCTCTAAACGCGGCAAGACTTCCGCATGAGAAAATGCCCCTCAGCATAAGCAAGGTAAAACCCAGCTTTTTCAAAGCATGTCATACCTTTAAGATTCACTCCAATGTTTTCTCTACCCGATGTGAAAGAAGAAAGGAAAACGCATTGGACAAACAATCTACGGTGACCCATAACATGCCCTATCACCAAGCTCCTAAACTTGACTTTAGAACATGGGTAGGAACTGGACCCGTTTAGCAATTCCAAAAGCTTCTAGTTTTCAATTTTCATTGTCCACTCCAGAACCGATGTTATGACAAGAGGCTGAGCTCTCGT
>CM074721.1:533965227-533980227 GCA_037306005.1 Rhinophrynus dorsalis | reverse complement strand
TATCGAAGTGGAAACCGTTTCAGTTTTTCCCCCATAGTCAAAAAAAAGGCTCTTAAAGTGTCCCAGTTGCAGCACATCTCGGCTCGTTGGTCTAGGGGTATGATTCTCGCTTAGGGTGCGAGAGGTCCCGGGTTCAAATCCCGGACGAGCCCACGCTTTTATTCGCGTGCTTAGGATTGCGTCGATTTAAGTGCTCTAAACGCGGCAAAGACTTCCGCATGAGAAAATGCCCCTCAGCATAAGCAAGGTAAAACCCAGCTTTTTCAAAGCATGTCATACCTTTAAGATTCACTCCAATGTTTTCTCTACCCGATGTGAAAGAAGAAAGGAAAACGCATTGGACAAACAATCTACGGTGACCCATAACATGCCCTATCACCAAGCTCCTAAACTTGACTTTAGAACATGGGTAGGAACTGGACCCGTTTAGCAATTCCAAAAGCTTCTAGTTTTCAATTTTCATTGTCCACTCCAGAACCGATGTTATGACAAGAGGCTGAGCTCTCGTCAAAGTCTTAAAAGTGCAAGGTTTCAGTCCATGTTTGAAAACGTCTCGGACAGCTGCCCTCGTGCCCCTGCTTGCTGGCTCGTTGGTCTAGGGGTATGATTCTCGCTTCGGGTGCGAGAGGTCCCGGGTTCAAATCCCGGACGAGCCCTGGCTTTTGTTAGAGTGTATCACATATGGCACTCAGGTGTTGAAAACCCTTGAGAAAGCAGGCAGACAGGCTCACGATACGCCCGAGATGATTTGGAACCAATCGATATTTGTTTTCTAGTATCCCATTGTGGGCACCTTTCCCCCGTGAGCCGATGCTTTTGTTAAAGCCGAAAGCTCTCCTGCAAGTCTTGGAAGGTCAAGGATTTGTTCCATGTTGAAAACCGTCTCGAATATTGGATGACAAGCAGTCACAGTTGGTCTAGGGGTATGATTCTCGCTTAGGGTGCGAGAGGTCCCGGGTTCAAATCCCGGACGAGCCCATTCTTTTGTTAAAGTCTGACTAAGTGCATCGCTTTAAGTTCTCTAAACCTCGACACCGTGTCCATATGACAAAAATGCGCATAAGCAAGCACATGTAAAGGTTTGCACAACCAGCAACAGTGAACTAAATGGTTCTCCTCCTGTTCCCTTAATGTTTACTGCTGGCCTTTATTAGCTCATTTGCCTAAACTGATAAATAAATACAGCTCGTAGCATAGCAAATTACAAGCAGGCAGGGAGGCAGTGAGGCAAGCGCTCAAGCAAGGGGCTCGTTGGTCTAGGGGTATGATTCTCGCTTTGGGTGCGAGAGGTCCCGGGTTCAAATCCCGGACGAGCCCGTGCTATTGTTGAGTTGCGGGGAGAAAGTCACACGCGTGTCCCCGTAAAAGTTGCGTATCACAAAGAGCAGCCCTGCGGACAAATGAGAGGTGCTTTTCTCAAACCCCCCCTCCTGGTCCGTTGGCCATGCTGCGGCATTTGTCCCAGTTTGCTGTCTGCTTTTCTTGTTAGTCCTCTATTTAAGTGAAAGGATGCTTCCACGTTGAAAAAAAGAGTCGTAAGCAAAGCCGTTTGCAGCATCTGCTGGCTCGTTGGTCTAGGGGTATGATTCTCGCTTTGGGTGCGAGAGGTCCCGGGTTCAAATCCCGGACGAGCCCTCGCATTTTGTAAGAGTGTAAATGATTCCGTCGATTCACCGCTGTAAACACGGAAAACAATCGCCTCGTCTTGCCACTCTTCCAACTATGCCGTCGTTGCTTGTTGGTCTTTTCGATGCTCGTGGAGGAATGCTGTGTTTGCTTTTCTTTCAAGAGTTCAAGAGTTCTGTGCTTTTGCTTATGTCTAAGATCTTATCGAAGTGGAAACCGTTTCAGTTTTTCCCCCATAGTCAAAAAAAAGGCTCTTAAAGTGTCCCAGCTGCAGCACATCTCGGCTCGTTGGTCTAGGGGTATGATTCTCGCTTAGGGTGCGAGAGGTCCCGGGTTCAAATCCCGGACGAGCCCACGCTTTTATTCGCGTGCTTAGGATTGCGTCGATTTAAGTGCTCTAAACGCGGCAAAGACTTCCGCATGAGAAAATGCCCCTCAGCATAAGCAAGGTAAAACCCAGCTTTTTCAAAGCATGTCATACCTTTAAGATTCACTCCAATGTTTTCTCTACCCGATGTGAAAGAAGAAAGGAAAACGCATTGGACAAACAATCTACGGTGACCCATAACATGCCCTATCACCAAGCTCCTAAACTTGACTTTAGAACATGGGTAGGAACTGGACCCGTTTAGCAATTCCAAAAGCTTCTAGTTTTCAATTTTCATTGTCCACTCCAGAACCGATGTTATGACAAGAGGCTGAGCTCTCGTCAAAGTCTTAAAGTGCAAGGTTTCAGTCCATGTTTGAAAACGTCTCGGACAGCTGCCCTTGTGCCCCTGCTTGCTGGCTCGTTGGTCTAGGGGTATGATTCTCGCTTCGGGTGCGAGAGGTCCCGGGTTCAAATCCCGGACGAGCCCTGGCTTTTGTTAGAGTGTATCACATATGGCACTCAGGTGTTGAAAACCCTTGAGAAAGCAGGCAGACAGGCTCACGATACGCCCGAGATGATTTGGAACCAATCGATATTTGTTTTCTAGTATCCCATTGTGGGCACCTTTCCCCCGTGAGCCGATGCTTTTGTTAAAGCCGAAAGCTCTCCTGCAAGTCTTGGAAGGTCAAGGATTTGTTCCATGTTGAAAACCGTCTCGAATATTGGATGACAAGCAGTCACAGCAGCTCTTGGCTCGTTGGTCTAGGGTATGATTCTCGCTTAGGGTGCGAGAGGTCCCGGTTCAAATCCCGGACAAGCCCATTCTTTTGTTAAAGACTGACTAAGTGCATCGCTTTAAGTTCTCTAAACCTCGACACCGTGTCCATATGACAAAAATGCGCATAAGCAAGCACATGTAAAGGTTTGCACAACCAGCAACAGTGAACTAAATGGTTCTCCTCCTGTTCCCTTAATGTTTACTGCTGGCCTTTATTAGCTCATTTGCCTAAACTGATAAATAAATACAGCTCGTAGCATAGCAAATTACAAGCAGGCAGGGAGGCAGTGAGGCAAGCGCTCAAGCAAGGGGCTCGTTGGTCTAGGGGTATGGTTCTCGCTTGGGTGCGAGAGGTCCCGGGTTCAAATCCCGGACGAGCCTGTGCTATTGTTGAGTTGCGGGGAGAAAGTCACACGCGTGTCCCCGTAAAAGTTGCGTATCACAAAGAGCAGCCCTACGGACAAATGAGAGGTGCTTTTCTCAAACCCCCCTCCTGGTCCGTTGGCCATGCTGCGGCATTTGTCCCAGTTGCTGTCTGCTTTTCTTGTTAGTCCTCTATTTAAGTGAAAGGATGCTTCCACGTTGAAAAAAAGAGTCGTAAGCAAAGCCGTTTGCAGCATCTGCTGGCTCGTTGGTCTAGGGGTATGATTCTCGCTTTGGGTGCGAGAGGTCCCGGGTTCAAATCCCGGACGAGCCCTCGCATTTTGTAAGAGTGTAAATGATTCCGTCGATTTCACCGCTGTAAACACGGAAACAATCGCCTCGTCTTGCCACTCTTCCAACTATGCCGTCGTTGCTTGTTGGTCTTTTCGATGCTCGTGGAGGAATGCTGTGTTTGCTTTTCTTTCAAGAGTTCAAGAGTTCTGTGCTTTTGCTTATGTCTAAGATCTTATCGAAGTGGAAACCGTTTCAGTTTTCCCCCACAGTCAAAAAAAAGGCTCTTAAAGTGTCCCACTTGCAGCACATCTCGGCTCGTTGATCTAGGGGTATGATTCTCGCTTAGGGTGCGAGAGGTCCCGGGTTCAAATCCCGGACGAGCCCACGCTTTTATTCGCGTGCTTAGGATTGCGTCGATTTAAGTGCTCTAAACGCGGCAAAGACTTCCGCATGAGAAAATGCCCCTCAGCATAAGCAAGGTAAAACCCAGCTTTTTCAAAGCATGTCATACCTTTAAGATTCACTCCAATGTTTTCTCTACCCGATGTGAAAGAAGAAAGGAAAACGCATTGGACAAACAATCTACGGTGACCCATAACATGCCCTATCACCAAGCTCCTAAACTTGACTTTAGAACATGGGTAGGAACTGGACCCGTTTAGCAATTCCAAAAGCTTCTAGTTTTCAATTTTCATTGTCCACTCCAGAACCGATGTTATGACAAGAGGCTGAGCTCTCGTCAAAGTCTTAAAAGTGCAAGGTTTCAGTCCATGTTTGAAAACGTCTCGGACAGCTGCCCTCGTGCCCCTGCTTGCTGGCTCGTTGGTCTAGGGGTATGATTCTCGCTTCGGGTGCGAGAGGTCCCGGGTTCAAATCCCGGACGAGCCCTGCTTTTGTTAGAGTGTATCACATATGGCACTCAGGTGTTGAAAACCCTTGAGAAAGCAGGCAGACAGGCTCACGATACGCCCGAGATGATTTGGAACCAATCGATATTTGTTTTCTAGTATCCCATTGTGGGCACCTTTCCCCCGTGAGCCGATGCTTTTGTTAAAGCCGAAAGCTCTCCTGCAAGTCTTGGAAGGTCAAGGATTTGTTCCATGTTGAAAACCGTCTCGAATATTGGATGACAAGCAGTCATAGCAGCTCTTGGCTCGTTGGTCTAGGGGTATGATTCTCGCTTAGGGTGCGAGAGGTCCCGGGTTCAAATCCCGGACGAGCCCATTCTTTTGTTAAAGTCTGACTAAGTGCATCGCTTTAAGTTCTCTAAACCTCGACACCGTGTCCATATGACAAAAATGCGCATAAGCAAGCACATGTAAAGGTTTGCACAACCAGCAACAGTGAACTAAATGGTTCTCCTCCTGTTCCCTTAATGTTTACTGCTGGCCTTTATTAGCTCATTTGCCTAAACTGATAAATAAATACAGCTCGTAGCATAGCAAATTACAAGCAGGCAGGGAGGCAGTGAGGCAAGCGCTCAAGCAAGGGGCTCGTTGGTCTAGGGGTATGATTCTCGCTTTGGGTGCGAGAGGTCCCGGGTTCAAATCCCAGACGAGCCCGTGCTATTGTTGAGTTGCGGGGAGAAAGTCACACGCGTGTCCCCGTAAAAGTTGCGTATCACAAAGAGCAGCCCTGCGGACAAATGAGAGGTGCTTTTCTCAAACCCCCCCTCCTGGTCCGTTGGCCATGCTGCGGCATTTGTCCCAGTTTGCTGTCTGCTTTTCTTGTTAGTCCTCTATTTAAGTGAAAGGATGCTTCCACGTTGAAAAAAAGAGTCGTAAGCAAAGCCGTTTGCAGCATCTGCTGGCTCGTTGGTCTAGGGGTATGATTCTCGCTTTGGGTGCGAGAGGTCCCGGGTTCAAATCCCGGACGAGCCCTCGCATTTTGTAAGAGTGTAAATGATTCAGTCGATTTCACCGCTGTAAACACGGAAAACAATCGCCTCGTCTTGCCACTCTTCCAACTATGCCGTCGTTGCTTGTTGGTCTTTTCGATGCTCGTGGAGGAATGCTGTGTTTGCTTTTCTTTCAAGAGTTCAAGAGTTCTGTGCTTTTGCTTATGTCTAAGATCTTATCGAAGTGGAAACCGTTTCAGTTTTTCCCCCATAGTCAAAAAAAAGGCTCTTAAAGTGTCCCAGTTGCAGCACATCTCGGCTCGTTGGTCTAGGGGTATGATTCTCGCTTAGGGTGCGAGAGGTCCCGGGTTCAAATCCCGGACGAGCCCACGCTTTTATTCGCGTGCTTAGGATTGCGTCGATTTAAGTGCTCTAAACGCGGCAAAGACTTCCGCATGAGAAAATGCCCCTCAGCATAAGCAAGGTAAAACCCAGCTTTTTCAAAGCATGTCATACCTTTAAGATTCACTCCAATGTTTTCTCTACCCGATGTGAAAGAAGAAAGGAAAACGCATTGGACAAACAATCTACGGTGACCCATAACATGCCCTATCACCAAGCTCCTAAACTTGACTTTAGAACATGGGTAGGAACTGGACCCGTTTAGCAATTCCAAAAGCTTCTAGTTTTCAATTTTCATTGTCCACTCCAGAACCGATGTTATGACAAGAGGCTGAGCTCTCGTCAAAGTCTTAAAAGTGCAAGGTTTCAGTCCATGTTTGAAAACGTCTCGGACAGCTGCCCTCGTGCCCCTGCTTGCTGGCTCGTTGGTCTAGGGGTATGATTCTCGCTTCGGGTGCGAGAGGTCCCGGGTTCAAATCCCGGACGAGCCCTGGCTTTTGTTAGAGTGTATCACATATGGCACTCAGGTGTTGAAAACCCTTGAGAAAGCAGGCAGACAGGCTCACGATACGCCCGAGATGATTTGGAACCAATCGATATTTGTTTTCTAGTATCCCATTGTGGGCACCTTTCCCCCGTGAGCCGATGCTTTTGTTAAAGCCGAAAGCTCTCCTGCAAGTCTTGGAAGGTCAAGGATTTGTTCCATGTTGAAAACCGTCTCGAATATTGGATGACAAGCAGTCACAGTTGGTCTAGGGGTATGATTCTCGCTTAGGGTGCGAGAGGTCCCGGGTTCAAATCCCGGACGAGCCCATTCTTTTGTTAAAGTCTGACTAAGTGCATCGCTTTAAGTTCTCTAAACCTCGACACCGTGTCCATATGACAAAAATGCGCATAAGCAAGCACATGTAAAGGTTTGCACAACCAGCAACAGTGAACTAAATGGTTCTCCTCCTGTTCCCTTAATGTTTACTGCTGGCCTTTATTAGCTCATTTGCCTAAACTGATAAATAAATACAGCTCGTAGCATAGCAAATTACAAGCAGGCAGGGAGGCAGTGAGGCAAGCGCTCAAGCAAGGGGCTCGTTGGTCTAGGTGTATGATTCTCGCTTTGGGTGCGAGAGGTCCCGGGTTCAAATCCCGGACGAGCCCGTGCTATTGTTGAGTTGCGGGGAGAAAGTCACACGCGTGTCCCCGTAAAAGTTGCGTATCACAAAGAGCAGCCCTGCGGACAAATGAGAGGTGCTTTTCTCAAACCCCCCCTCCTGGTCCGTTGGCCATGCTGCGGCATTTGTCCCAGTTTGCTGTCTGCTTTTCTTGTTAGTCCTCTATTTAAGTGAAAGGATGCTTCCACGTTGAAAAAAAGAGTCGTAAGCAAAGCCGTTTGCAGCATCTGCTGGCTCGTTGGTCTAGGGGTATGATTCTCGCTTTGGGTGCGAGAGGTCCCGGGTTCAAATCCCGGACGAGCCCTCGCATTTTGTAAGAGTGTAAATGATTCCGTCGATTTCACCGCTGTAAACACGGAAAACAATCGCCTCGTCTTGCCACTCTTCCAACTATGCCGTCGTTGCTTGTTGGTCTTTTCGATGCTCGTGGAGGAATGCTGTGTTTGCTTTTCTTTCAAGAGTTCAAGAGTTCTGTGCTTTTGCATATGTCTAAGATCTTATCGAAGTGGAAACCGTTTCAGTTTTTCCCCCATAGTCAAAAAAAAGGCTCTTAAAGTGTCCCAGTTGCAGCACATCTCGGCTCGTTGGTCTAGGGGTATGATTCTCGCTTAGGGTGCGAGAGGTCCCGGGTTCAAATCCCGGACGAGCCCACGCTTTTATTCGCGTGCTTAGGATTGCGTCGATTTAAGTGCTCTAAACGCGGCAAAGACTTCCGCATGAGAAAATGCCCCTCAGCATAAGCAAGGTAAAACCCAGCTTTTTCAAAGCATGTCATACCTTTAAGATTCACTCCAATGTTTTCTCTACCCGATGTGAAAGAAGAAAGGAAAACGCATTGGACAAACAATCTACGGTGACCCATAACATGCCCTATCACCAAGCTCCTAAACTTGACTTTAGAACATGGGTAGGAACTGGACCCGTTTAGCAATTCCAAAAGCTTCTAGTTTTCAATTTTCATTGTCCACTCCAGAACCGATGTTATGACAAGAGGCTGAGCTCTCGTCAAAGTCTTAAAAGTGCAAGGTTTCAGTCCATGTTTGAAAACGTCTCGGACAGCTGCCCTCGTGCCCCTGCTTGCTGGCTCGTTGGTCTAGGGGTATGATTCTCGCTTCGGGTGCGAGAGGTCCCGGGTTCAAATCCCGGACGAGCCCTGGCTTTTGTTAGAGTGTATCACATATGGCACTCAGGTGTTGAAAACCCTTGAGAAAGCAGGCAGACAGGCTCACGATACGCCCGAGATGATTTGGAACCAATCGATATTTGTTTTCTAGTATCCCATTGTGGGCACCTTTCCCCCGTGAGCCGATGCTTTTGTTAAAGCCGAAAGCTCTCCTGCAAGTCTTGGAAGGTCAAGGATTTGTTCCATGTTGAAAACCGTCTCGAATATTGGATGACAAGCAGTCACAGCAGCTCTTGGCTCGTTGGTCTAGGGGTATGATTCTCGCTTAGGGTGCGAGAGGTCCCGGGTTCAAATCCCGGACGAGCCCATTCTTTTGTTAAAGTCTGACTAAGTGCATCGCTTTAAGTTCTCTAAACCTCGACACCGTGTCCATATGACAAAAATGCGCATAAGCAAGCACATGTAAAGGTTTGCACAACCAGCAACAGTGAACTAAATGGTTCTCCTCCTGTTCCCTTAATGTTTACTGCTGGCCTTTATTAGCTCATTTGCCTAAACTGATAAATAAATACAGCTCGTAGCATAGCAAATTACAAGCAGGCAGGGAGGCAGTGAGGCAAGCACTCAAGCAAGGGGCTCGTTGGTCTAGGGGTATGATTCTCGCTTTGGGTGCGAGAGGTCCCGGGTTCAAATCCCGGACGAGCCCGTGCTATTGTTGAGTTGCGGGGAGAAAGTCACACGCGTGTCCCCGTAAAAGTTGCGTATCACAAAGAGCAGCCCTGCGGACAAATGAGAGGTGCTTTTCTCAAACCCCCCCTCCTGGTCCGTTGGCCATGCTGCGGCATTTGTCCCAGTTTGCTGTCTGCTTTTCTTGTTAGTCCTCTATTTAAGTGAAAGGATGCTTCCACGTTGAAAAAAAGAGTCGTAAACAAAGCCGTTTGCAGCATCTGCTGGCTCGTTGGTCTAGGGGTATGATTCTCGCTTTGGGTGCGAGAGGTCCCGGGTTCAAATCAACGACAAGCCCTCGCATTTTGTAAGAGTGTAAATGATTCTGTCGATTTCACCGCTGTAAACACGGAAAACAATCGCCTCGTCTTGCCGCTCTTCCAACTATGCCGTCGTTGCTTGTTGGTCTTTTCGATGCTCGTGGAGGAATGCTGTGTTTGCTTTTCTTTCAAGAGTTCAAGAGTTCTGTGCTTTTGCTTATGTCTAAGATCTTATCGAAGTGGAAACCGTTTCAGTTTTTCCCCCACAGTCAAAAAAAAGGCTCTTAAAGTGTCCCAGTTGCAGCACATCTCGGCTCGTTGATCTAGGGGTATGATTCTCGCTTAGGGTGCGAGAGGTCCCGGGTTCAAATCCCGGACGAGCCCACGCTTTTATTCGCGTGCTTAGGATTGCGTCGATTTAAGTGCTCTAAACGCGGCAAAGACTTCCGCATGAGAAAATGCCCCTCAGCATAAGCAAGGTAAAACCCAGCTTTTTCAAAGCATGTCATACCTTTAAGATTCACTCCAATGTTTTCTCTACCCGATGTGAAAGAAGAAAGGAAAACGCATTGGACAAACAATCTACGGTGACCCATAACATGCCCTATCACCAAGCTCCTAAACTTGACTTTAGAACATGGGTAGGAACTGGACCCGTTTAGCAATTCCAAAAGCTTCTAGTTTTCAATTTTCATTGTCCACTCCAGAACCGATGTTATGACAAGAGGCTGAGCTCTCGTCAAAGTCTTAAAAGTGCAAGGTTTCAGTCCATGTTTGAAAACGTCTCGGACAGCTGCCCTCGTGCCCCTGCTTGCTGGCTCGTTGGTCTAGGGGTATGATTCTCGCTTCGGGTGCGAGAGGTCCCGGGTTCAAATCCCGGACGAGCCCTGGCTTTTGTTAGAGTGTATCACATATGGCACTCAGGTGTTGAAAACCCTTGAGAAAGCAGGCAGACAGGCTCACGATACGCCCGAGATGATTTGGAACCAATCGATATTTGTTTTCTAGTATCCCATTGTGGGCACCTTTCCCCCGTGAGCGATGCTTTTGTTAAAGCCGAAAGCTCTCCTGCAAGTCTTGGAAGGTCAAGGATTTGTTCATGTTGAAAACCGTCTCGAATATTGGATGACAAGCAGTCACAGCAGCTCTTGGCTCGTTGGTCTAGGGGTATGATTCTCGCTTAGGGTGCGAGAGGTCCCGGGTTCAAATCCCGGACGAGCCCATTCTTTTGTTAAAGTCTGACTAAGTGCATCGCTTTAAGTTCTCTAAACCTCGACACCGTGTCCATATGACAAAAATGCGCATAAGCAAGCACATGTAAAGGTTTGCACAACCAGCAACAGTGAACTAAATGGTTCTCCTCCTGTTCCCTTAATGTTTACTGCTGGCCTTTATTAGCTCATTTGCCTAAACTGATAAATAAATACAGCTCGTAGCATAGCAAATTACAAGCAGGCAGGGAGGCAGTGAGGCAAGCACTCAAGCAAGGGGCTCGTTGGTCTAGGGGTATGATTCTCGCTTTGGGTGCGAGAGGTCCCGGGTTCAAATCCCGGACGAGCCCGTGCTATTGTTGAGTTGCGGGGAGAAAGTCACACGCGTGTCCCCGTAAAAGTTGCGTATCACAAAGAGCAGCCCTGCGGACAAATGAGAGGTGCTTTTCTCAAACCCCCCCTCCTGGTCGTTGGCCATGCTGCGGCATTTGTCCCAGTTTGCTGTCTGCTTTTCTTGTTAGTCCTCTATTTAAGTGAAAGGATGCTTCCACGCTGAAAAAAAAGAGGTCGTAAACAAAGCCGTTTGCAGCATCTGCTGGCTCGTTGGTCTAGGGGTATGATTCTCGCTTTGGGTGCGAGAGGTCCCGGGTTCAAATCAACGACAAGCCCTCGCATTTTGTAAGAGTGTAAATGATTCTGTCGATTTCACCGCTGTAAACACGGAAACAATCGCCTCGTCTTGTCGCTCTTCCAACTATGCCGTCGTTGCTTGTTGGTCTTTTCGATGCTCGTGGAGGAATGCTGTGTTTGCTTTTCTTTCAAGAGTTCAAGAGTTCTGTGCTTTTGCTTATGTCTAAGATCTTATCGAAGTGGAAACCGTTTCAGTTTTTCCCCCATAGTCAAAAAAAAGGCTCTTAAAGTGTCCCAGTTGCAGCACATCTCGGCTCGTTGGTCTAGGGGTATGATTCTCGCTTAGGGTGCGAGAGGGCACGGGTTCAAATCCCGGACGAGCCCACGCTTTTATTCGCGTGCTTAGGATTGCGTCGATTTAAGTGCTCTAAACGCGGCAAAGACTTCCGCATGAGAAAATGCCCCTCAGCATAAGCAAGGTAAAACCCAGCTTTTTCAAAGCATGTCATACCTTTAAGATTCACTCCAATGTTTTCTCTACCCGATGTGAAAGAAGAAAGGAAACGCATTGGACAAACAATCTACGGTGACCCATAACATGCCCTATCACCAAGCTCCTAAACTTGACTTTAGAACATGGTAGGAACTGGACCCGTTTAGCAATTCCAAAAGCTTCTAGTTTTCAATTTTCATTGTCCACTCCAGAACCGATGTTATGACAAGAGGCTGAGCTCTCGTCAAAGTCTTAAAAGTGCAAGGTTTCAGTCCATGTTTGAAAACGTCTCGGACAGCTGCCCTCGTGCCCCTGCTTGCTGGCTTGTTGGTCTAGGGGTATGATTCTCGCTTCGGGTGCGAGAGGTCCCGGGTTCAAATCCGGACGAGCCCTGGCTTTTGTTAGAGTGTATCACATATGGCACTCAGGTGTTGAAAACCCTTGAGAAAGCAGGCAGACAGGCTCACGATACGCCCGAGATGATTTGGAACCAATCGATATTTGTTTTCTAGTATCCCATTGTGGGCACCTTTCCCCGTGAGCCGATGCTTTTGTTAAAGCCGAAAGCTCTCCTGCAAGTCTTGGAAGGTCAAGGATTTGTTCCATGTTGAAAACCGTCTCGAATATTGGATGACAAGCAGTCACAGCAGCTCTTGGCTCGTTGGTCTAGGGGTATGATTCTCGCTTAGGGTGCGAGAGGTCCGGGTTCAAATCCCGACGAGCCCATTCTTTTGTTAAAGACTGACTAAGTGCATCGCTTTAAGTTCTCTAAACCTCGACACCGTGTCCATATGACAAAAATGCGCATAAGCAAGCACATGTAAAGGTTTGCACAACCAGCAACAGTGAACTAAATGGTTCTCCTCCTGTTCCCTTAATGTTTACTGCTGGCCTTTATTAGCTCATTTGCCTAAACTGATAAATAAATACAGCTCGTAGCATAGCAAATTACAAGCAGGCAGGGAGGCAGTGAGGCAAGCGCTCAAGCAAGGGGCTCGTTGGTCTAGGGGTATGATTCTCGCTTTGGGTGCGAGAGGTCCCGGGTTCAAATCCCGGACGAGCCCGTGCTATTGTTGAGTTGCGGGGAGAAAGTCACACGCGTGTCCCCGTAAAAGTTGCGTATCACAAAGAGCAGCCCTACGGACAAATGAGAGGTGCTTTTCTCAAACCCCCCCTCCTGGTCCGTTGGCCATGCTGCGGCATTTGTCCCAGTTTGCTGTCTGCTTTTCTTGTTAGTCCTCTATTTAAGTGAAAGGATGCTTCCACGTTGAAAAAAAGAGTCGTAAGCAAAGCCGTTTGCAGCATCTGCTGGCTCGTTGGTCTAGGGGTATGATTCTCGCTTTGGGTGCGAGAGGTCCCGGGTTCAAATCCCCGACGAGCCCTCGCATTTTGTAAGAGTGTAAATGATTCCGTCGATTTCACCGCTGTAAACACGGAAAACAATCGCCTCGTCTTGCCACTCTTCCAACTATGCCGTCGTTGCTTGTTGGTCTTTTCGATGCTCGTGGAGGAATGCTGTGTTTGCTTTTCTTTCAAGAGTTCAAGAGTTCTGTGCTTTTGCTTATGTCTAAGATCTTATCGAAGTGGAAACCGTTTCAGTTTTTCCCCCACAGTCAAAAAAAAGGCTCTTAAAGTGTCCCAGTTGCAGCACATCTCGGCTCGTTGATCTAGGGTATGATTCTCGCTTAGGGTGCGAGAGGTCCCGGGTTCAAATCCCGGACGAGCCCACGCTTTTATTCGCGTGCTTAGGATTGCGTCGATTTAAGTGCTCTAAACGCGGCAAAGACTTCCGCATGAGAAAATGCCCCTCAGCATAAGCAAGGTAAAACCCAGCTTTTTCAAAGCATGTCATACCTTTAAGATTCACTCCAATGTTTCTCTACCCGATGTGAAAGAAGAAAGGAAAACGCATTGGACAAACAATCTACGGTGACCCATAACATGCCCTATCACCAAGCTCCTAAACTTGACTTTAGAACATGGGTAGGAACTGGACCCGTTTAGCAATTCCAAAAGCTTCTAGTTTTCAATTTCATTGTCCACTCCAGAACCGATGTTATGACAAGAGGCTGAGCTCTCGTCAAAGTCTTAAAAGTGCAAGGTTTCAGTCCATGTTTGAAAACGTCTCGGACAGCTGCCCTCGTGCCCCTGCTTGCTGGCTCGTTGGTCTAGGGGTATGATTCTCGCTTCGGGTGCGAGAGGTCCCGGGTTCAAATCCCGGACGAGCCCTGGCTTTTGTTAGAGTGTATCACATATGGCACTCAGGTGTTGAAAACCCTTGAGAAAGCAGGCAGACAGGCTCACGATACGCCCGAGATGATTTGGAACCAATCGATATTTGTTTTCTAGTATCCATTGTGGGCACCTTTCCCCGTGAGCCGATGCTTTTGTTAAAGCCGAAAGCTCTCCTGCAAGTCTTGGAAGGTCAAGGATTTGTTCCATGTTGAAAACCGTCTCGAATATTGGATGACAAGCAGCCACAGCAGCTCTTGGCTCGTTGGTCTAGGGGTATGATTCTCGCTTAGGGTGCGAGAGGTCCCGGGTTCAAATCCCGGACGAGCCCATTCTTTTGTTAAAGTCTGACTAAGTGCATCGCTTTAAGTTCTCTAAACCTCGACACCGTGTCCATATGACAAAAATGCGCATAAGCAAGCACATGTAAAGGTTTGCACAACCAGCAACAGTGAACTAAATGGTTCTCCTCCTGTTCCCTTAATGTTTACTGCTGGCCTTTATTAGCTCATTTGCCTAAACTGATAAATAAATACAGCTCGTAGCATAGCAAATTACAAGCAGGCAGGGAGGCAGTGAGGCAAGCGCTCAAGCAAGGGGCTCGTTGGTCTAGGGGTATGATTCTCGCTTTGGGTGCGAGAGGTCCCGGGTTCAAATCCCAGACGAGCCCGTGCTATTGTTGAGTTGCGGGGAGAAAGTCACACGCGTGTCCCCGTAAAAGTTGCGTATCACAAAGAGCAGCCCTGCGGACAAATGAGAGGTGCTTTTCTCAAACCCCCCCTCCTGGTCCGTTGGCCATGCTGCGGCATTTGTCCCAGTTTGCTGTCTGCTTTTCTTGTTAGTCCTCTATTTAAGTGAAAGGATGCTTCCACGTTGAAAAAAAGAGTCGTAAGCAAAGCCGTTTGCAGCATCTGCTGGCTCGTTGGTCTAGGGGTATGATTCTCGCTTTGGGTGCGAGAGGTCCCGGGTTCAAATCCCGGACGAGCCCTCGCATTTTGTAAGAGTGTAAATGATTCCGTCGATTTCACCGCTGTAAACACGGAAAACAATCGCCTCGTCTTGCCACTCTTCCAACTATGCCGTCGTTGCTTGTTGGTCTTTTCGATGCTCGTGGAGGAATGCTGTGTTTGCTTTTCTTTCAAGAGTTCAAGAGTTCTGTGCTTTTGCTTATGTCTAAGATCTTATCGAAGTGGAAACCGTTTCAGTTTTTCCCCCATAGTCAAAAAAAAGGCTCTTAAAGTGTCCCAGTTGCAGCACATTTTAGCTCGTTGGTCTAGGGGTATGATTCTCGCTTAGGGTGCGAGAGGTCCCGGGTTCAAATCCCGGACGAGCCCACGCTTTTATTCGCGTGCTTAGGATTGCGTCGATTAAGTGCTCTAAACGCGGCAAAGACTTCCGCATGAGAAAATGCCCCTCAGCATAAGCAAGGTAAAACCCAGCTTTTTCAAAGCATGTCATACCTTTAAGATTCACTCCAATGTTTTCTCTA